>CABHPR010156515.1:48745-62009 GCA_902168415.1 Peromyscus melanophrys | reverse complement strand
ATTCTAGGCAGGTGCTCTACCACTGAGCCACACCCCAGCCCCTCACTAGGGGATTCTAGGCAGATGCTCTACCTCTGAGCCACACATCCAGTTCTCCCTTCCTTACCTCTGCCCTCCCCCTGCCTCCCTCCCTTCCTCTTCTGTCTCCTCTCTCCCTTTCTTTCTTTCTTTCTTTCTTTCTTTCTTTCTTTCTTTCTTTCTTTCTTTCTTTCTTTCTTTCTTTCTTTCTTCTCTCTCTCTCTCTCTCTCTCTCTCTCTCTCTCTCTCTCTCTCTCTCTTTCTTTCTTTTTGGCAGGATCTCACTAGGTAGCCCAGACTGGCCTCAAACTTGGGATCCTCCTGTCTCAGCCTCCAGGGTCATAGATATGTACCACTGTGCCTGGTCCATGTCTTCACAGGTCCTTTGTTTTTCTGGAGAAGAAAAAATATTTCCTTAAGAGCCAATCAAAAAAAATTGCATTTATTTAATTGTGCAAGTATGTGTGCATGTATGTGTGTGTGTGTGTGTGTGTGTGTGTGTGTGTGTGTGTGTGTGTGTGTGTGTATGATATGCCACAGCCCTCATGTGGAAGTCAGAGGACAATTTGGAAGGGCTTGTTTTCTCCTTCTACTGTGTGGGTGCCAAGAACTCAAGTCACCCTGCTTGGTGGCCAGAGTCTTTACTTGCTGAGCCATCATGGAACCTACAATGTTTGTGTGTGTGTGTGTGTGTGTGTGTGTGTGTGTGTTTGTTTTTGAAAGTCTGGTATGGAACTTGATATATAGCTGAGGATGACCTTGAACTCTTTTTTTTTTTTTTTTTTTGGTTTTTCGAGACAGGGTTTCTCTGTGTAGCTTTGCACCTTTCCTGGAGCTCACTTGGTAGCCCAGGCTGGCCTCGAACTCACAGAGATCCGCCTGCTTCTGCCTCCCGAGTGCTGGGATTAAAGGCGTGCGCCACCAACGCCCGGCTGACCTTGAACTCTTAATCCTCCTACCTACACCTTCTGGGCGAGGGGATGACAGGTGTGTACCATATGCCTGGCTGTCAGTAGGGTTTTTCAACTAGAGGTTGCCCTACAAAGACATGTTTGTTTCTCTCAGACTCAGAGAAGCATCTAGGAGAAAGGTTCTCAACCTGTGGGTCACGACCCCCCCAGTGGTCACCTAAGACCATAGGGAAACACAGATACTTAACTTCTGATTCGTAACAGTGGCAAAGTTACAGTTATGAAGTAGCAATGAAAATAATGTTACGATTCTCCTATCTAGGCCAGAACTTTGGCTCCATCTTATGCAGGTCTTGGGCAGGTGACCATAGCTGTTGTGAGTCCATGATTTCAATAGCCGAGTCAAGTCTAGAAGTTTGCATCTCATGTCAGTACATCCTCCGGCTCTTACATCCCCGCCCCCTCCTCTTCCCTGAGCCTTGCTGGGGTGAGGGGCATTGATAAAGACCAAGGTTGGGAGCAGCCTGAGTCTATAATGGGTATACATATAAATAGTTAGAAGGCACTTTGAAAGTTTGACATCTTAGCAAAATAACAAATCAGGAGGGCCCATGACTTCTCCAGCCATGGGTGTGTGACCAGGATTACACTACCAGGCATGGAATTCCCTCTTGTGGATCAGGTCTCAAATCCAGTCAGAAAGTGGTTAGTCACCCCATGACAGTCATGTCAACTATTTTACCGTGGACACATCTTGTTGATATTGCAGCATGCAGGGTCTAGCATTGGCTAAGACCAGTGATGGCTTTTCTTCCCAGAAGCCTGCGTAGCCCCGTCTGGCACTATGAAAGCTGGATGATGTCACCCAGTTTTTCATGCAGCACATCTTTCTTGTTACCACATTTACAAACTATTTCTTCGTTAGGCTTGGCTGACAAGGGCAGTGGCCTGGCTTGGTCTCTCTGCTCTTAGACAGTTCAGGACCCTCTGTCTAGGGAATGGTGCCACCCATAGTGTGCTGGGTCTCTCCCCCATCAATGAACTGTCAAGACAATCCCCCACAGGCCAACCCAATGTAGCCAATCCCTCATTGAGACTTATTCCAGGTGACTCTAGATTGTGTCAAGTTGACAAAGCTCACCATTACACCTTGTGAGTGTGGGAACCTGAGTTTGATCTCTACGGACCTTGCAAAAAAAAAATCCAGGCGTGGTGGCACTTGCTGTAATCCCAGGTCTGAGGGTGGCTTGGGGCCAGAGTTGGAGCAGCAATTTGTGTGTCAAGGATGAAAAGGAAGGTGCTCGTGCATCTCTGTTGTAAACAAGAGGTGGGAGACTGATAGATGGCCTGGGCTGATTCTCCACCGCAGCCTCCTTGCGGGTCTGAGGCTCTTCCCTGCTGGCTCCTTCTGTCTGATGTGACATCTCACTGCAGACACACAGAGTAGCAGCTGGTGCTGTCAGCAGGATAACTGCCTCTCTGCTTGCTCTCAGTGGTATCTGTCAATGCTGATGACATGTGAGCCCTGGTAGTGACATTGATCCCTCTTCCATTGAGAAGGGGACAGGAGCTTGGGGGTCCTGGTGATACTTTCTTTTTCCTGAGTGGAGCTACAGGATTTTGTATGGGGCTCATTTTAATTTAATCAGCAATAGCCAGAAAAAAAAAGCAAAATTTCTGAATAAGCTTATCTGAGGAGCTACAATGTCATTAACATGTCAGATGTCAGCGTTATTCATTTTCTTTCTCATTTGTCTTCTCCTCCTCCTCCTCCTCTTTTCCCTCCACCTCCCCTTCCTCACCTATCCATTCTCTCTTCTCCTCTTCTTTTTCCCTTCTCTCCTTCCTCTTCCCTACCTCTTTCTTCTTTCCTCTCCCTGCTCTCCTTCCTTCCTCTTCCTTCTTGAGACAAGGTTTCCTATGTCCAAGGATAGGAAACTATCCTCAAACTCACTATGCAGCCCAGGCCAAGGATGAACTTGAACTAATCCTCCTGTCTCCGTCTCCTGAGCGCTGGGATTACAGGCGTGCACCACCATGCCTGAGTTGTGTGGTGCTGAGGATGGAGACTAGCCCCTCATGTCTGTTAGGCAAGTGCTCTACCTACATCTTTATCCATCTACTCTCTCTCTCTCTCTCTCTCTCTCTCTCTCTCTCTCTCTCTCTCTCTCACACACACACACACACACACACACACACACACACACACACACACACACGGTTTCTGTATGTAGCCCTGGCTGTCCTGGAACTCACTTTGTAGATCAGGTCAGCCTTGAACTCAGAGATCTCTCTGCCTCTGCCTCCCAAGTGCTGGCACTAAAGGTGTGTGTGCCATCAGGTCCAGCTCCTCTAGTCTCTTTCTTAGAAGAGAAGTTGTCGGGCTGCATGTGATGGCGCACACCTTTGATCCCAGCCCTTGAGAGGCAGAGGCCGATGGTCTCTGTGAGTTCCTGGCCAACTAGAGCTACACAGTGACAAAAGTTACTTAAAACAGGAAGAGTTTGTTTAGCTCATTGGCCAAGGTACCGTCCACCATGCCAGGGAAGTCTAAAGAGCAGGAGCATGCGGCACTGGCCTCACGGCATACACAGCCAGTACAGCAATGGATGCACGCAGGCTTGAGCTCCACTCCCTTTTTCCATTTGTATGGTTCAGGATGCCTCTTCCAGGGAATGGCCCTGCCCACAGTTACGATCGGTGTTCCTTTGGGCTGGAGAGACGGCTCAGGGGTTAAGAGCACTCTCTGTTTTTTTTTTTTTTTTTTTTTTCTTCGAGACAGGGTTTCTCTGTGTAGCTTTGCGCCTTTCCTGGAACTCACTCGGTAGTCCAGGCTGGCCTTGAACTCACAAAGATCCGCCTGGCTCTGCCTCCCGAGTGCTGGGATTAAAGGCGTGCGCCACCACCGCCCGGCTACACTCTCTGTTCTTGCAGAGGACCTGAGTTTGGTTCCCAGCACCCGGGTCATGTGGCTCACAACTGCCTCTTCTGGCCTCTGTGGGCACTGCACTCACATGCATGTACACTGCCCTCTTGTGTAATTAAAAGAAAGTAAATTTAAAAAGGCTCTTTTCACATCAATGAAGATAATACCCTGTAGTTGGGCATGGTTGCAAATGCCTTTAGTTCTGGCACTCAGGAGGTGGAGCCAGGTGGATCTCTGAGTTCAAGGCTAGCCTGGTCTACAGAGTGAGTTCTAGGACAGTTAGGGCTATACAGAGAAACCCTGTTTTGAAAACCAAACAAACAGAGGCCTATCTCCCAGGTGACTGTAGATCCTGTTAAGTTTAACAACTGACACTAAACATCACAATGATTGAATGGACTTGTTGTGAGCAGACTCACCAAGCACAGAACTAAGCCCAGCTAGCTCTCTACTGTGGCTCTGAGATTGGGCCTTGGAAAGTATTCAATGGCCAGAATACTCGTTTCTCCATGAGGGGCTCAGGGGCTCATTTGTGGGCTAGAGTGGGTTGAGGTTCTGTAAGGACTCAGGTAAGGGGATACATTGTTGCTAGAGTTTTTCTGGTCCTGCCTGGCCCACAGTCAGGACAAATCTCTCTAACCCGCCAGTCCCGCAGCCGCTCAGACCCAACCAAGTAAACACAGAGACTTATATTGCTTACAAATTGTATGGCGGTGGCAGGCTTCTTGCTAACTGTTCTTATATCTTAAATTAATCCATTTCTATAAATCTATACCTTGCCACGTGGCTCGTGGCTTACCGGCATCTTCACATGCTGCTTGTCATGGCGGTGGCTGGCAGTGTCTCTTCCCACCTTCCTATTCTCTCAATTCTCCTCTCTGTTAGTCCCGCCTATACTTCCTGCCTGACCACTGGCCAATCAGTGTTTTATTTATTGACCAATCAGAGCAATTTGACATACAGACCATCCCACAGCAATACATGGCTCAGGAGAGCAGAAGGAGGAGGTGGGCCATCAAGCCTGCAGCTCTGGCCACATACATGGTCTAACTGTTTGCTGAATGCCCTGCCTCCCATTGGCTTCACTGCATTTCCTTCTCACAGCATCTGTATTCCAGGCTAGCCTAGAACTCACACATTCGACAGCCTCCTGAGTACTGGAGTTATGGGCATGAGGCACCCACTACGCCCAGGAGTTCTCAGACCTCCCCTACTTCCTTTCTTTCCCCTTCCGTTTCTTTTATTTTAAAGATTTATTTTTAAGGTTTAAAAAATGTGTCTTTGTGTGTCTTTGTGTTTATAAGAGCGTGTGTATGTGTGAGTAGATGTATGCAGGTACCAGCAGAGGCCAGAAGAGGGTGTTGGGTTCCTTGGAGCTAGAGTTACAGGCAACTTATAGCCACCTAAGTGTGGGTGCTGGGAACTAAACTTGGGTCCTCTGCAAGAGTATTAAGAGCTCTTAACCACTGAACCATCTCTTTAGTCTTCCTTCCTTCCTTCCTTCCTTCCTTCCTTCCTTCCTTCCTTCCTTCCTTCCTTCCTTCCTTCCCCTTCCTTCCTTCCTTCCTTCCTTCCTTCCTTCCTTCCTTCCTTCCTTCCTTCCTTCCTTTCTTTCTTTCTTTCTTTCTTTCTTTCTTTCTTTCTTTCTTTCTTTCCTTCGTGTGTGTGTGTGTGTGTGTGTGTGTGTGTGTGTGTGTGTGTGTGTGTTTACGTGCACCTGTGCCTGTTGTGTATGTATGGTGTGGCAGTTTGAATGAAAATGACCCCCATAGCTTCATAGGCTTGAATGCTTGGTCTCCAGTTGGTGGGACTATTTGGGGAGGATAAGGAGGTGTGGCCTTGTTGGAAGGGTGTGTCACTGGGGGCCAGCTTTGAGGTTTCAGATAAGATTTGTGCCATCTACAGTGTGCCCTTCTCTGCCTCCTACTTAAGAATCAAGATGTGAGCTCTCAGCTGTTTCTACTGCCACGCCTTTGTTCCACCATCAAGGACTCGATAACTCTGTAACCGAAAGTCCAATTAACTATTTTCTTTTGTAAGTGGCATTGGTCATTGTCTTAGTTAAGGTTTTATTGCTGTGAAGAGACACCATGACCATGGCAACTCTCATAAAGGAAAACATTTAATTGGGGGCTGGCTTACAGTTCCAGAGGTTTAATCCATTATCATCATGGTAGGAAGATTGGTGGCATGCAGGCAGACATGGTGCTGGAGAGGTAGCTGGGAGTTCTACAGCTGGATCCGCAGGCAGCAAGAAGTGATGGCTGGAGCTACTGAGACCTCAGAGCCCACCCCCTAGTGACACACTTCCTCCAACCAAGTCACACCTATTCCAATAAGGCCACACCTCCTAACAGTGCCATTGTCTCTGGACCAAGTGTTCAAACACATGAGTCTATGGGGGCCATTCCCGTTCAGACCACCACAGTCATGGTGTTTCATCACAGCAACAAAAAGGTAACTGACACATGGGGGCATGTGTGTGCCACCGCATGCGCATACAGAGGTCCAAGGACAACTTTGGGCAGTCTGCTCTCTCCGTCCAACTTTCAGTGGGTTCCAGGGATTGAACTCTGGTGGTCAGGCTTTCGTGACAAGCCCCTTCACCCACGGGGCCATCTCATTGGCTCTCTCACAGCTTCTTGTTTTGAGGAATTTAACTCCTTTCTGTAACGTTTCTCTCCTCAACTTCTTAGACCTCATTTTGACCCCCATCCAGTCTCTTACAAAGAGATTTACTACTACATTCTTTTAAGCAGGGTAAGCCAGAGGCAGTGAGGTGAGGAGAGGCAGAAAAAAAAAACACAACTCACCTATTAATACATCTCACTCACTCCCGTCTCATTGTTATCCAGGGCAAAGCTCGATGAGGGCCTCAAGAGGAATGTGAGCGCTGTGCTCCGGGAGGTCTTGGGGTGAGCAGGTTCCACGGGACTCACTCAGAGGCGTGTTCTCACTGCTAATCCATCTGCCTGGTTCAGCCTCAGCGCAGAGACCTACAGCTGTGCACACCATGTTGGGGGTCAGCTTACAGATGCTCCCTCAGATGACTTTGATCCGTGAACAAATCTGTTACAAGCCAGTTAGACCTGCAGCCATTGTTGGGTGATTCAGTGCCCGGAAGGCTGTGAAGATAACAGAAACCTGTGAAGGCAGGCAGGGTTCCTTCCTGGTCCTGGGTGAAAGGTCACTTCTGGGTGGGCAGGGTTAATCGAGGGGTCACAGGCTACCTGGGATGGGTTAGGCTTATTAAATGCATCTCTCTTTGGCTGACTGGCTGCATGGATAGTCCGGGGTCCTATGTTAGGATCAGCATCATGGGGCAGCTCAGAGAATCTTGCTTGATTATCAGGCAAAGCTCTGGATGCCTGTACCCTGTGACTGTATATATATATATAATCACACACACATACATACATACATACACACAAATATATAATTATAATATATAATATTATATTAAAACAAGTCTCAATATATATACACATATTAAGATTTATATATATATATGTCTGTGTGTCTGAGTGTGTACTCTGTGTGTGTGTGTGTGTGTGTTTGTGTGTGTGTGTGTGCCTGCAGAGGCCAGAGAACATCAGAACCCTTGGAACTGGAGTTACAGACAGTGTGAGTGCTGATGTGGGTTCTGGGAACCAAACTGGGGTCCTCTGGAAGAGCTGTATGCGCTCTCAACAGCTGAGCCATCTCTCCAGCCACCCTGCCTCTTTTTAGACAGGACCTGTTACAGTTTGAGTGTGAACCGTTTCCCATCTGCTCATGTACTTGAACACTGGGTTTCCAGCAGGTGGTGCTGTTTAGGAAGGGTGTTGACCCTTTAGAAGTGGAGCCTTGCCGGAGGGCTTATGTCATTGGGGTGTGCTTGGAGGGTTTATAGTTTGTCCTCATGTCTTGTTCAATCGCTGCTTCCAAATTTTGGGTACAATGTGACAATCTGGTCTCTGCCTTCAGCCATAGGCCTTCCCTGCCAGCTGCCTTGTCTTCCCTAATCTCTCTGGAGGTATAAGCCAAAACAAGCCCTCTCTCCCTTAAGTTCTTCAGTCAGAGTATTTTATCATAGCAACAGAAGAGAAACCCAGACGGTCCCCCACAGACATGTCCACAGGCTAACTCGATGTAGACCATCCCTCACTGAGACTCTCTTCCTGGGTGATTCTAGGTTGTGCCAAGTTGAGAGTGAGAGCTAATCATCACACTCCCGGGATTCCATTAAAGCAATAATGCTATCAATGGATAAATTCATTGATGTGATCAGATACTTCATGACCCAATCACCCTTCCCCACAAGAACTCACTTCTGGACAATGCTCCCTGGGGGGACTATGATGGGCTGGATCTGAGACATTGCCCATAGTCTTGTGTTTGAACAGCTGGTCTCTGGCTATTGATATCGTTGGTAGGTTGTAGGATCTGGCTGATAGAGGTGAGTCACTGGGGTCCAGATATCCAAGGGTGATCATTGCTTCTGGTCCCATTGTCTTTCTGTTTATTATCATGGTCCTACCACCAGGGACTGACCCTCTCTAGCTGCCATGTCTTCCCTGCCACAGTGGACTAAAATTTCCTGAAACACTGAGCCAAGACATGTTCCAGACACCATGGCGTGGGATCTGTAACCCATGTAATCTCTCTCTCTCTCTCTCCCCTCTCTCTCCTCTGTGTGTGTGTGTCTCTCTCTCTTTGCCCTGTAATGGCAAGCGGAAGGTGGGGGCTCTGTAACCCATGTAGTGCACTGATTCTAGAATCCCTTCCATGCATTAATCACAAGCAGCCACTCTCCCTAGGCATCTCTCTCTGGTGAAGCGAGGTCTATTTGGACATCTCCACATTCATGGCTGTGCAGCTGTTCTCTCCTTGAGACCTTCCCGGATGCATATTAATGCTCTCCTCTTTTGCTGAAGATTCCCTCTTGGGTTGCAGATCACAAGGACAGAGTTTCATAGCCCGGCACAAGGGAAGCCATTCCTCTCCGTTTGAGGGCTGCGATGATGCTTTATGAGGGTGCCCTTCACTTGCTGAGATATTAAAATGACAGTATATCAGCATTCAAGATCATGGCCGAGCTGCGGCTGCACCAACGTTTAGAGAATCCCTGGAGGTTTCCTAGCGAGTTGTCCCTCATCCTCTCTATTCCAAAGGTACTTAGATGTCCTGGGAGTGTTGGAGAGAGCAGAGGGGAGGGGAGGAAAGAAGGGAGGCAGGGAAGAGAGAAACAGAGCAGGGCAAAGAGAGAGAGACACACACACACAGAGGAGAGAGAGGGGAGAGAGAGAGGGATGCAGGAAGTTTTGAGATGCAGAAGTTCCCAACTTGGGTGCTGGGAATTGAACTCTGGTACTATGCATGAATAGCAGGTGCTCTTAAATGCTGAGCCGTCTCTCTAGCCCCTTGATGAGGTTTATGATAAGACTTTCCTCCTTTCTGCTCTGCCACCCAGCCTCCTACAGAGCTGTGTGCTCAATACTGGGGCAGCTTAGGCACTGCCAAAATGATGGCTTATGCTCCCCCATGGGGCAGCTATCTGAGAGTGTAACTCTCAAGTCATCTACTGTGTGGGAGCCTCTACAGTAGAACTTGGTGTCTTAGTCACTGTTCTTTTGCTGTGACAAAACACCACGACCAAGGCAACTTACAGAGAAGAGCATTTAACTGGAAGCTTGCTGACAGTCTCAGAGGGTGAGTCCATTATCGTCGTGGTGGGGAGCATGGCGGCAGGCAGGGAGGCATGGTGCCGGAGCAGTAGCTAAGAGCTCACATCTCATAAGTAAGTTGTAGGCAGAGTAGGAGAGACTGGGCCTGGTGTGTGAGCTTTTGGAACCTCAAAGGCCACCCTTAGTGACGCACCACCTCCAACAAGGCCACACCTCCAAATTCTTCCTAAACAGTTCCACCAAACTGGGAACCAAGAATTCAAATATATGAACCTAATGATGGGACCATGCTCTTTCAACTCACCATACTTGGGTTCACTGTGGAATGTGGAAGCTGGTGTAGAACCTGGCATGGAAGACTTGATAATGTTTGTAAAAGAATAAAATAAAAGAAGGGAATAGCTGGAACAGACCATGGTAGGTAGAACCAACCCTGGGGTGTTGGTCCACACGCAGACTATTAACCATAATTCTTCCTGGGGTCCCTTTGTCAGTGGCAAAGGGCAGACACACAGCTCCAAGCTGCAGCCAGTTGCCCGAGGAGTTCCTTTAGTCTTTTAGAAATCAGGTAAAGCCAGAGTTTTGACTTTGCGGGAGAAAAGCACCTCAGGACGAGCCAGTTTGAAGTAGTTCTCTAGAGAGAACTGATAGAATGAATTTGTATATATTAACAAAAGGGATTTATTAGAGCAGCTTATGGGCGGTGATCCAGCTAGTCCAACCCTGGCTGTCTCCTGATGGAAAGACCAGAGGTCCAGTCATTGTTCAGCCCCTGAGACTCGATGTTTCTTCAGTCCCAAGCTGGTGCTGGAGTCCCAGAGGATTCCTGGAGAGCTGCGGGTCTTTGGTCCATGTTGGAGTCTCATAGAAATAGGTTCTAATATCAGTGAAGGATTGCCTCGGCAGCAGGATGGCTGAACTTGCCAGTGAGGGGGAGGCAAGCAGGCAAAAAAAGCACAAAAGCTTCCATCTCCGGGTCCTTTCATGTAAGCGGTCACCAGAAGGTATGACCCAGATTTATTGTGAGTCTTTAGACATCAAAGGATCCGGATTTGAGGTGAGTCTTTCTACCTCAAAGGATCCAGTCAAGAAAATCTCTCACAGGAGTACCCAGATCTTTGGGTTTTAGTTGAATCCAGACAACCAACAGCAGCAGTTTTATGTGTATGTGTGTGTGCATGTGCGTATGTTTGTGTGTCTTCACATACATGTGTGTGCATGTGTGTGGAAGCCAGACCACAATCTTAGGTGTCATCCTTCAGGAGTCATCCACATTATTATTTATTTATTTAAACTTTTTTTCTTGAAGACTGAGTGGGAGATGAAGATCCACATGCCTGCCCAGGGCTTTCCACCCTGGTCTGGGAGGAGACAATATAGGCCCACCCAGTGCCTGCGGCAGATAGGAAAGTTGGGGTCCCTGGGTCATGAGAGTGGAAAAGCTGGCCTTGTCCCTCACCAGCGGCAGCACTTGGGAGAGCAGGCCCTGCACCTCACCTGGGCAGCACAGTAGAGCTGACCCTGTTAACAGGGGCGTGGGTAAGCTGGCCCTGAGAATGTGAGCATGAGAGGTCTGGTCAGTGGCATGGGTGAGGGAGAGAAGGCCCCCCTCCCCCAACCTGTGGCAGGTAGGAGAGCTGTCCTTGAGGTCACAAGACCAAGAGAGCTAGCCCTGCCTCTCACTAGCTGCAGCACTCTGGAGACTGGCCCCTGTACCTCGCCTGGGCAGCACAGTAGAACTGGCTCTGGTGGTGTGTGTGAGCTGAGGGCATGAGAGTAAGAGAATCTGCCCCCTTCCTGCTTACTGTGTAGGGTAAGCTAGACAGGGCAGTGCTAGAGAGCTTACCCTGGTGTTGAGGATGAGGGAGAGCTGGCAGGCTGACCAACCCAGTAACTACCCAGGCCCAGAACCAGGGCTATGAGTTGGCCCATACACCCCATCTATGATCTGCTGGAGCATGTGAAGGGGCCAGTCCTAAGTTGCAGGAACTCCATGACACAGGACAGCAGGATGTCCAAGAGGAGTCCCAGTGAGGGCCCAGTATTGATAGTGCAGCATATGCCTCAAACCAGACCAATGACTCATTGCAATGAACACTTGCAAGTAAGGTGTATGGACTGAAGGGTGTACTGTGTGACTCACTGGGCCATACTACAGCTTCCATGATGAGATTTTTCTTTTCTTTTCTTTTTTTCTTTTCTCTTAAATTTTATTTTGTTTTATCTCGGGGGGGGGGTGCATTGCAAGGGCAGAGGGCAGATATGAAGGGATGGGGAGATGAGTGGGACCGAGATGCATGATGTGAAATCCACAAAGAATCAATAAAAAGTTAAATTAAAAAATTTTTTCTTACAGTTTTGTTACTTATTTTGTGTGTATGTATGTGGGCATGGGCGTGCATTGGAGTGTGTGTGTGGGTCAGGGGACAACTTTCAGAGGTCCTTTTTCCCTTGTTACCAGGTAGATCCTGCAGATCAAACTCTGGTTGTCAGGCTTAATGGCAACTGTATCTGTCGAGCCATCCGGCTGGTGCCTACTTTTTTTTCCCCCCTTGAGATAGGTCTGTAGTTCACCAAGTAAGCAAGGCTGTCTGGCCAGTGGGTCCCAGGGTTCCTTGTTTCCACCTCCCCAGTGCTGAGATTACAAGTGTGTACCATCACTCTGGCCTTTTTTTTTTTTTTTTTGAATGTGAGTTCTGGGGATTGAACTCAGATCCTTGTGCTTATACAACAAACACTTTACCAAGAAAGCCATCTCCCATCCTCAACTCCCTGTGCTTTCCCACACTGTTCCCTGAAGCCCAGCCAACCCTCTTCCTGTGCACACAACCGTCATCCAACACAGACTGCTTATCGCTCGCAGAGCTGTGCTTGGAGCTGAGGGTGCTGATTCAGGACAGCATCTCCATCATCAGACACTCCCCGCAGCTGCCCGTGGACGCCAGCAGATGCGTCTATTTCCTGCCAGTGGGAGCCTTTCTATCACTGCTACGAACAGTATATAATGAAAGCCAGGAGAGATGGCCAGGAGAAAGCTGTGTGATGAAAACCCACAGCTTTGACCAGCGCTCTCGGCAGCGAGAGGCTGGAGATCATGGAGGGTTTTACTCCAAGAAAGCCGGCTCTAATTCTTTCAAAAGTAGCCCTCGGCTAAGAGGGCTCAGAACAGAACCCTATTGAGCTCACAGAGCTGTTTGTTGTTGAACCACAGAAGTGCGTCGCTCCAAGGGGCCTTGGGGTCATCTTAGCACAATGGAGTGGAAAACGCAGAGCGACACTGGAGGATAAGACCTGCTTGAAGTGGGATCCTTTCAGCCATCTGAGAGAATTAGAAAAAGGGCACCCCTTTTCAGGCCGACACAGCCCTGTGCTAAGGGGCATGAGGTCGGGAACCGAACACAGGCTGGATGTCAGCCCCCCACTTGCCTGCTCAGATGGGTAATGTTCAGCAGTAAATAACCCGCCTGGCTACGCATGGCAACAATGACGTCAGCGTCTTACCGCCGCTGACCTGGGATCAGAGACCACGTTTGCGGCTCTCTTCTCTTGTAGGGAGCTGAGATGGAAAGGCAACCTCTCCACACGCTGTTCAGAGAAGCGAGGATGTCAGCCTTGGGGCCATCCATGTTCCGCCTTTCGTTGTTGTTGGTTGGTGTGTTTGTTTTAATTTAACAAGCAGACATTTTCACTTACTTGTTTTCTCTCTCTCTCTCTCTCTCTCTCTCTCTCTCTCTCTCTCTCTC
>CABHPR010156515.1:30347-42091 GCA_902168415.1 Peromyscus melanophrys | reverse complement strand
TCTCTCTCTCTCTCTCTCTCTCTCTCTCTCTCTCTCTCGGTTTTTCGTGGCAGGGTTTCTCTGTGTAGTTTTGGTGCTTGTCCTGGATCTCGCTCTGTAGACAAGGCTGCTCTTGAACTCACAGAGATCCACCTGGCTCTGCCTCCCGAGTGCTGGGATTAAAGGCGTGTGCCACCGCCGCCCGGCTCCGCTTCTCTTTTAGGCTACTGGTGTCTTCTGTCTTTTTATTTCCTTGCTTCTCATCTTCCATCCTGGGAGGTGCCATCAATTCCAACTCTCCTAAGTGTGATGCTTAATCTTTGCTGTCAACTGGGATGGATCTAAGTCACCTGGGAGACACATCTCTGGGTGTCTGTGAAGAGGTCTCACTGAACTGGAAAGACCCACCTGAACGTGGGTGGCACATTCTATGGTTTGGAGTCCCAGAGTGAATAAAAGGGAGAAAGTGAGCCGAACACCAGCGTCCATCTCTCTCTGCTTCCTGATTGTGGATGCCACGTGACCAGCCGCCTCATGCTCCTGTTGCCATGCCTCCCCCACCACGATAGACTGCACCCTCCATCTATGAGTCACAATGAACCCTTCCTTCCTTAAGTTAGTTAAATTCTCTCATGTATTTTCCCTACACAATGGGAAAAGTCCCTAACACATTAAGATTATAGATCTTGGGACTGGAGAGATGGCTCAGCAGGTCTTGAGTTCAATTCCCAGCAACCACATGGTGGCTCACTACCATCCATAATGAGATCTGGTGCCCTCTTTTGGCCTGCAGGCATACATACAGGCAGAACACTGTGTATGAAATAAATAAATCTTCAAAAAACAAAAAAAGATTATAGATCTCCAGCAACTAGAATCCCCTCACATAGCCTGTAAATCACCACAACATGTGGACGAACCCCGCTTTCCCCACAGCCCCGCTGTGGAACCCATAAGCAGTTCCCAATCTAATCTGGGATGTCAGATTCTGTTACGGTTCAAATCCGGAATGTCCCTCACAGGATCCTGTTTGAACACTTGGTCCCATCTGGTGACACTGTGTTCAGAGGCTGTAGCCTAGCTAGCAACAGAGGCTAGCTGGGGATGGGGCCTTGAAGACTATACAGCCTAGGCCTGGTCTAGTCTAGACTTTGCTTTTTTTTTTTTCTTTATGAAGACTTCGTTTATTTAAAATTACGTATGTGTGTATGTGTGCGGGCATGTGCACATGAGTGCAGATGCTTGAAAAAACCAGGAGGGGGACTTGGATTCTCCTAGAGTTGGAATCACTGGTCTTTCTGATCTGCTAAGATTTGAGCCACGGTGTACTCTGAATGCCTGCTGCTGTGATGGAGCGGCAGCCTTTTGGAGTTGCCGCAGCTGGGGCGCCTTTCCTGCTGCTCTGGACTCTGAAGCTGTGAGCCTGAATAAATCCTTTCTCCTTCAAATTGCTGCTGTCAGGAGTTTTGCCACTGTGGCAAGAAAAGGTAAATAATACAGATCCTGATGTGGCAGCAACCGGTAGGAATGGGTCCAGGCTGCATGATTCAAAGAGCTGTATGTGGGACACCCCACCCCCACCCTCTGCTTCTGTTCCCAGTCCGCTATGATATGAATAGCTTCTACCACACCTTCGGCTGCTATCAGCTAAGCCACAGCTAAGCCACGCCCCAGGCTTTCCCTGCCAGGATGCACTGGACCCCTCCAAAACCATGAGCTGAAATAAATCTTTCGTCTCTTGTTTCTGTCAGGTATTGAAATGGTGGTGATCCAGAAGTAACTACTATGACCCCTGTCCCATCTTTTACCCTTCTGCCCTGTGGCATGGGATGATCGACAAGACCTTTGACCTTGGATTTCCTAGCACCCCTAGCTACAAGAATTAAATATCTTTTCTCTTTCTCTGTATCTCTTTCTCCCTCTTCCCGCTTCCTCCCTTAGTTCTAATCATCCTCTCTTTATTTATTATTTTTTTCATTTTCATGTGATGTATGTGTGTGTCTCCGTATGTGTCTGTGGTGTGTGTGTGTGTGTGTGTGTGTGTGTGTGTGTGTGTCTGTGTGTGTGTGTCTGTGATGTGTTTGCCACAGTGTGCATGTGGAGGTCACAGGACAACTTGGGGGAGTGTGTTCTTTCTTGCTTCTGTACGGGTTGTGGGGATCAAACTCAGGTCGTCTGACTTGGCAGCAAGTGCCTTTACCCGCTGAGCCATCTCGATGGCCCAGTGCCCTTTCTGGACCAGTGAGATAATTTCTTAGGCATTTCAGGTTGGCCTCAAATATGCCTTGTAGCCAGGGCTGACCTGGAGCCCCTGACCCTCCTACCTCCACCTCCAGAGGGCTAGGATTCCAGATGTGTACTACCATGCCTGCTTTAAGCCTCCGATTTCATAAACTCCCATTCTGAGGTTTTTCTGTTACAGTAGCACAAAGTAAAAGTAGACCTCCCAAAGTTCATTACAAAAGCTCTTATAACACCACAGCTTTGCGGGAGAATCCAGCGCCTTTGTCTCCCAAGAAGGTCTGGCTGGGGAGGGCTACAGGAGGTCAATTGTTTTTGCGCTCCCTCTGCAGAACCCAGTCTGAGCTTTGAAGAGTCATCCGCCTGCCCTGGTGGTGCTTGGCTGAGTCGGAGGATCTTCCAGCTGGGCTGCCTTCCAGGCAGGCAGGTTGGATCCAAGTCCCTTTTGCTTTTCATTTTCGCGCTTGGACCCAGGTGCCTGATGGATTGAGGGCTCGGCGGCTCCCTCCTCCAGGAGCTCTGCCTAGCACAGCCGGGGCCTGTACTGTTGTCATTAGGAGGTATAAAATCCTAATTTATATTGCTGGGAGGGTAATTTATACACTAATGTAAATTTCTTTTACTGCTGATTTTTTGAGCAATTGATGTGCGATTATTCCCAGCTCCCTTCCAAGGCAATTCTAAAACCGTGGCTGCTAATACCTTAATATTCTCCGTGATTGCCAGCCATGATATTTTTCCCGGATCAAATGGATCCGGTGGGGTTTGACATAATTGGGTTAAAGATTTTTTTTTTTCTTTCTGAGGCTTTAGACTTGTTAGGCTGAGCAGGGAGGGGGAGGTGATGGGCAGGCTTTTTGTTTGTGTTGTACTTTACTGAGTTGTGGAACTCTTTTCTTTTGTCGTGTGTGTGTGTGTGTGTGTGTGTGTGTGTGTGCACATGCGTGTGTGCACACACCTGCTTTTGTTTGGGTGCATGTGTGTGCATGTGCATATATGTGGCTTGCATGGCATATGTGTGGCCTGCATGTGTGTATATGTGGCCTGCATGTGCATATGTGTGGCATGTGTGTGGAGGCCACAGGACAATTTTGGTTGCTGTTACTTGGGTGCTTACCTACCTTCTTTCAGTTTTGGGGTTCAGCAACCCTTCAATCCCTCACTGGGGGATTCTAGGCAGATGCTCTACCACTGAGCCACGCCCCAGCCCCTCACTGGGGGATTCTAGGCAGGTGCTCTACCACTGAGCCACACCCCAGCCCCTCACTGGGGGATTCTAGGCAGGTGCTCTACCACTGAGCCACACCCCAGAACTCTTTACTTTTTATTTTGAGAAAAGATTTCAGTAAGTTGTTAACGACTCCCTGTATAGCCCAGGCAGATTTTGAGCTCATAATTTTCCTGCCTCTGCCTTCTGAGTGCTAGTATGTTAGGCCCATGTCACCACTCCTTCTTAGAATTAGTCTTAGTGTGCAGAGTTGACTGATATCACACCTACACAGAGCTTCCAGCTGCTCATTCATGACAATTTTACCACAAGCTTTATAGTTTCTTCCTTTTGCATGTGGATATTTCACTTATTTATTTTTAATGAAGTGTATGTTTATCTCTGTGTGGTTATGTGCACGTGAGTGCAGGTGCCCATGGATGCCAGAAGAAGGAGTTGGATCCTCTGGAACTGAAGTTACAACAGGCTGTGAATCACCCAATATGGGTGTGGGGAACCAAACTTGGGTTCTCTGCAAGAGCAACAAGTGCTTTTTAACTACTGAGCCATCTCTCAGCCCCTCTTTTAATTATCTTATCTTATTTGTTTGTTTGTTTTAATTTAATAATCACACGTGTGTGTGTGTGTGTGTGTGTGTGTGTGTGTGTGTTTGTGTGTGCTGTGTCTTGGTATATGAATGTACACATCCTATGACCTGTGAAGTTCTTGGTGATTCTTCTATCTCTCCTGCCCGTCTCTCTACAGGAGTGTCGGGACTGGAGATGTATGCTGCTGCGTCTGGCTTTTCTTATTCGGGTTTTAAGGGTTGGGTTCAAGTTGTCAGGATGGCACAGCACGCACTTTATCTTCTGAACCTTCTCACTAGCCTGAGACATGTTTTGAATAGTCACTTGTTTTGACAGAGATGATAGTCATGTTTTAGATAAAACCAGTCTCCTTCTCCCTTCTGGGTCCTATCCAACCTGCCCAGTTAGTTGGTAATGCCTGTCTGAACTGATCTCCTTCTCTCTGTCCTTGTTTAGTGGATTCTGAATATCTGATGTTACTGACGATGGTCATATCAGCTGTCATTCCTCAGGACACCACATATGTTGTTTTAAAAAATTATATCTATTTTTTATTTTAAATTATTTACTTACTATTTTGTGTGTATGTGTTGTGTGTGTGTGTGTGTGTGTGTGTGTGTTTGTGTGTGTGTGTGTGTGTGTGTGTGTGTGTGTGTGTGTGATAGCTCATGGGCTCATGCATGATAACAGGTTTATGGAGTAAGGTCTCTCCTTCTACCTTTTATGGGTTCTGGGGATGGAACTTTGATTGCCAAGTTTATGTAGCAAGCACCTTTAACAGCTGAGCCACCTCACTGACCCTTCACCTTGTTTTCTGAGACAAGGTCTCTCATTGAACCCGGATCTCACTAATTAGGCTAGGCTGGCTGGCTGGTGAGCACAGGGATCCTCCTGTCTCTACCTCTCCAAAAGGGATTACAAATGTGCATCACTATGCTTGGATTAAAGAAAAAAATATTTCTCTTTCTGTCTACCTACCTATGTATCTGTCTGTCTGTCTGTCTATTTATATGTATATGTATATGTGTTTATGTGAGTATATGTGGTATATGTGTAATATATATGTGTGTGTGTGTGTGTGTGTGTGTGTGTGTGTGTGTATGTGTACATGAGCTCATTGTGTGCAGTGGCCAGAGGAGGATGCTGAGTGTCCTGCTGTATTACTCTCCACATTATTCCTTTGAGACAGTGTCTCCCACTGAACCTGGAGCTAAGCTGGCAAATTCATAGAGCCTATGATGACTAACCTTGGTTGTTAACTTGATATCCCTGGAAAGAGAGAATCTCAGTTGAGGAACTGCTTCCATCAGATTGCATGTTTGTGGGGGAATTTTCTTCATTTCCGATTGATGTAGGAGGGCCCAGCCCATTGTGGGCCTGGGCTACATGGGAAGGATAGCTGAGTATGAGCCAGAGCAAGCAAGCCAGTGAGCACTATCCCTCTGTGGTTTCTTCCTTAAGCTCCCGCCCTGGCTTCATGATGGACTGTAACCTGTAAACTAGAATAAATCCTTGCCTCCCCCAAGTTGCTTTTGGTCACAGTATTTATCACAGCAACAGAAAGCAAACCAGAACAGAGCCTCAGTGATCCTCCTGTTCCCATGCTCCCATAGGGCTGGGGTTCCAGGTACACATAGCCACACCCGACTTCTGTGTAGGTGCCTGAGATTCAAACTCAGGCCCTCCTGCTTACAGAGCAAGCACTTTATAGATGGATAGATCCCCCCAGTTCCTGGATTCTGCATTTCTAAAGGACATAGAGAGTGGACTAGTGACAGAAGAGGTTCACCCTAGAGGTTTCCCAGAGTCTGTGGTGCATTTTGATTGTGAACTTGCAATCAAGTTTGAGAGACACCTAGGAGATTTGTAAAGCACACTTTTGGGTATGTCTTTGAGGGCAATTCCTGGGGGAGTTTGGAAAGACCCATTGAATATGGACAGAAGCATCCCACAAGCTAGAATAAGAGGGAGTAGGGATGAAACTCACCGGTATAAACATTCTCTCTTTCTGTTCCCTGCCTCTGTGAGATGAGCAGCCTCCGCCACTTGCTCCCACTGTCATGATGACCCACCCCACCCTGGCCCCAATGTAGCAGAGCCAGCCCACCCCAGCCTGAGCCCTCTGAAACTCTGAGCCCAGTTAAACCTTTCCTCCTGCAGATTCTTTTTAGCCTCAGATATCTGTCATAGTAACGAGAAGTCTGGGTAACACAGTCTCCAAGAGGGCTGGAGGCGCTTCTAGGCTCAGCTATAAAGGACCCACCAGACCACTCTCAGCTTCATTTTCTCTTAATTAGTTCTAATTTCCCTGTCATCATTATGTACTGACATCGAAAGCCTTCAAGTCCCTGTAAGCAGTTGGCAGTAGCTGGCCTCATTAATCTTGCCCATTCCTGCCGATTGAAGATTCCTGTTTGCTTTAGAGATGAGGCATGCACCTCCCCTACTCTTCTCTCATGTATCTCAGTTCTATAACACAAATGCGACCAAGAGTCTATCAGCACCCTCCTTCTGTCCCCTTGCCCAAGTCCTGGCCTGGGACAAAGTGGTCACTGTCTGATAGGAGGTTGGGAGGGCTATGTCTGTGTTCCATGTACTATGTTCTTGGGGACGAGGATACAGAGTTATCTTGACCTCCAAGCCCCTGTGGGGCCATTTCCTGGAAAGATTAGTTGAGAAGAAAAGACTCTCCCTCAGATTAGGCAGTAACTTCTGGCAGCCCAGGTATAATGAGTTTTGAGGGGAAAGCAGGGCTGCCTTGCCTACTTGCCTTCCCTTCTCCCTGGTGAGTCCATCTACCCTCTGCTGATATGACACTCCAGCTTCTGCTGCCTTCTGATGTGGACTAAAGACACCAGCAGCTCTTCAGGAGTCCTGCAGTCCATCTGGGGTTGTGTTTTCAACCTTTTTTTTTTTTTAAAGCTTTTATTTCTTTCGAGACGGACTCTCATGAGTCCAGGCTGGCCTTGAACAGGCTGGGCAGCCAAAGATGACTTTGAACTGCTGATCCTCCTGCCTCTGCCTCCCGGTTTATGCCGGTTTATGCATGGCTAGGGTGCTGAGGTAGAACCCATGGCTTCATGCTGGGTTCTGATGGCTACGGTGTGGTTACTTTTTCTATGACTGTGATAAAGCACATGGCCTAAAGCAGCTTGCAGGAGGGTGAGTTTATTGGGCTTATGGTTCCAGAAGAATGAGAGTCCATCATGGTAGGGAAGATGGCAGCGGGCAGGCGTACTGGCAGGAGCAAGTGGGTGAGAGTTTACATCTTCTTTTTTTTTTAATTTTTTAATTTTTTTTAAAGATTTATTTATTTATTATGTATACAGCATGTATGACTGCAGGCCAGAAGAGGGCACCAGATCTCATTACAGATGGTTGTGAGCCACCATATGGGTGCTGGGAATTGAAATCAGGACCTCTGGAAGAACAGTCAGTGTTCTTAACCTCTGAGCCATCTCTCCAGCCCCCTTATGGGCTTTTCTTTGTCCAGTTTGGCAGGTCCATTGGTGTTGTCCTTGGTTTTTAAAAAATTTTTTTAAAATTTATTTTTATTTTATGTACATTGGTGTTTTGCCTGCAGGTATGTCTGTATGAGGGTATCAGATCCCCTGGAACAGGAGTTATAGACAGTTGTGAGCTGCCATGTGGGTGCTGGGAATTGAACCCGGCTCCTCTGGAAGAGCAGCCAGTGCTTTTAACTGCTGAGACATCTCCACTTACAAAGCAAGGAGACTAATTTTGGTTTATGGCTCTGGAGGTTCCTCAGTTCGAGGTCTTGCGTCCTCATAGATTTAAACCTCTGTTGAAGGCAGCTTATCATGGTGGGTCCTTAGAGCAGCCAGTGCTCTTAACCTCTGAGCCATTTCTCCAGCCCCCGAGAGTTTACATCCTCAACTGCAAGTGTGAAGCAGAGAGAACACACTAGAACCAGGGAGTGGCCACCAACACTCAAAGTGTTGCCCTGCCCTCTCTCCAAACAGTCCCACCAACTGGGACCAAGTGTTCAAATGCCCGAGCCTATGGGTCATTTCTCATTCAAACCACCCCTCCATCCCCTTCTTCTCCTCTTCTCCATCCCTTCCTACTCTTTTACCCTTCTCCTCCCCCACCACATGTTTTACCACTCCATCCCTCCTCCCATCACTCCCCATTTCCACCTCCTTCCCTCCTCCTCCTCTTCCTCTCCTCCCTCTTCCTCCTCCTTCTTATCTACCCCATCCCCTCTCCTCCTCCTGCTCCTCATCCCTCCCCTCCTCCCCTCCTTCTCATTCTCCCCCTTTACCCCTCCTCCTCTTTTTTTCTTGTCCTCTCCCAGCTTCCCCTCCTGGATGTCCCTTCAGATGGACAGTCCTTGCTGAGACTAGAGAAAAAAAACAGCCAAATGTTGTCTTTCAGGGTATGGGGGCTATTCTTGCTCATCAACTTGACTACATGTGGAATGAACTAAAATCCAAAAATGGAGGGCACACTTGTTGGGGATTTTTTTTTTTGCTTAATTTGAAGTAAGTAGATTCACTTCCAATCCAGTCCTTTGAGGTAGGAAAACACATGCCTTTAATCTGAATCTTGAGTCAGGAAGATACACCATTAATCTGGGGCACACATGCTGGAAGCCTGTATAAGGGCATGGAAGAAGGAAGGTTTTTTGCTCTTTGCCTGCTTTTTTCCTCCTTGTTAGCAAGTCCATTTCTTTACTGGCATTAGAGTCTGTCGCATTGTGATTCCAGCACATACTGAAGATCAGCTGAGACATCCTGTCTCATGGACTGAATAAATACTGGATTGTTGGACCTTCTGTTCACATCCAGCCATTGTTGGATTAGCAGGACCACAGCCTATAAGTCATTCTAATAAATCCCCTTTCTATATATGGAGAGACATTCATTCTAACCTTGGCTTATACACAGGGTAAACTGATATTTTTTCTTGTTGGTTGTTAGTTTTTTGATACATAATCTGGAGACGTAACCCAGACTGACCTGGAACTCCCAATGCTCCTGCTTCACTCCCCCACCCTCCTGAGGGCTGGGATGATAGGTGTGCACCATCATCCTCATCAAATTGGTGCCCCCTTGATTCCTAGGCATGCATCCTGCTTTGTTGGAGATGCCCACAAATAAGGAGACTGAGGTTCTGCCTCTGGGAAGGAGAACTCTGGGCTGGGGCCCGGCTGGGCTCAGAGGCATCCATTCCAGAGTCCTTTGCTTAGCATTCCTTGTCTCCCTTGCTTCTGGATTCCCCTCCAGCTGCCTTTGGTGGCTCAGCCCAGCTGCTGACAGAGGTGATTACAGCCTGTGAATGATAACATAATTCAGTGCTCCTCAAGGAGAGTCACTATCAGAAAGACTTTTTTTTAAGAGGGGAAAAATATATAATATAGTGGTTGAAAGGGACTATCTTTCTTCCTAGAAGAACAGTTATTAATCTCTTCCTAGTACATTTTCATATCATTCTAGACATTTATTTCCAGGCTGTGATATTATAAAACCAGGCTTCTGTGTCAGTTTTGATGCGGTGTAACACGCCGGAACATGAAAAGGCGTAATTACCGCCGTGGCCATCGGAATTGCTAACGAGAGCCTGACATTTTCAAATCAGCCCTAGTTTTCAGTGATCAGGAAGCGGGGGGCCTCAGCTACAACTGCTGCATGTCAATGAGGCAGGTCAGGCTCTGAGCACAGCAGAGGAATGGGGCTGGGTGGGCACATTTAGATTCTGTGAGTTGAATTTACTGACCAGCCCTGAGGGACCAGTGTGAGGGGAAGAATATTTGTTTCAACACAGCCTTTGGCTGTCTGTCCAAGGGATAAGGTGAGTGTGTGTAGGGAGTGTGTGTGTGTGTGTGTGTGTGTGTGTGTGTGTGTGTGTGTGTGTGTTTATGTGTGTTAGTATACTCTGTAGAAGCTGGAGGTTAACTCCTTAGATGTCTTTTCTCATGAGCCATCCACATTTAAAAAATTAATTTAAAAATATTTATTTTATTTTCAAGTATGTGTATGTGTGTGAGTCAGAGAGAGATCAAGAGAGAGAGAGAGATAGATAGATAGATAGAGAGAGAGAGAGAGAGAGAGAGAGAGAGGAGAGAGAGAGAGAAAGGGAGAGAGAAAGGGAGAGAGAAAGGGAGAGAGAAGGGGAGAGAGACAGAGACAAAGAGAGAATGTGAATGCAAGTGTCTACAGAGGCCAGAAGAAAACACTGGATTCTCTGGAGCTGTGGTTCCAGGCCTTTGTGAGCCAAACAGTGTGGGTGCTAGGAACTGTAATTAGCAAGAGCAGTAAGTGCTCTTAACTATCACTCCAGTCTTATATATAAACATATATGAATATATATATCTATATTTAACATTTATTGTGCACACACGTTTGTATGTGTGTGCCCACCACAACACACTTATGGAAGCCAGAGAACAACTTTCAGGGGCCAGTTCTCTTTGTTCACTATTATGGATTCAGGGGATCAAACTCAATTCTTAGGTTTGGTAGCAAGGTCTTTATCCAATGAGCTGTCTCACTGGCTCTACTTTGTTATTTGAGGTAGAGTCTCTCAGTAGAACCTGGAATTCACCAAATAGGAAAGAATGGCCAACCATCAAACCCCAGGGTTCTGTATCTGCCTCCTAGTGCTGGGATTGTACATCACCATTTTTTTTTTAAATAGGTTCTGGAACTCACACTTAGGTCCTACTGTTTGAACCATCTGGGTTATCTCCCAGCCTTGGCATACCTGCATTCTTTGAGTTGAAGCCAGCAAAAAATATTGAGAGAACAAAGGTGCTTCTTCACCTTCATACTGCTTGTTCTGTTAGCTTTAACTGTCAATTTGACACAGCTTAGAGTTACCTGTGAAAGGAGTCTCAGTTGAGGGGTTTCTCAGATCAGATTGGCCCATGGACATGCCTTTTAGGGATTGCCTTGATTAATAATTGATGTAGGAGAGCTCAGTCCACTGTGGGTGGCACCATTCCCTGGGCAAGTGGTACTGGGCTGTATAAAAAAGCTAGCTGATTGTGAATTGGTGAGCAAGCCAAAAGCAGCATTCCTCCATGGTTTCTGCTTCAAATTCCTGCCTTGACTTCCCTCAATGATGTATTATAATGTGAATTAGGCTGTTTCCTCCCCTAAGTTGCTTTTGGTCAGAGTATTTTATGACAGCAACAGAAGGAAAACTAGAACCCCAAATGACAGGAGGTTTGTCTTATACTCTTTGACTTTAGTTCTTGCTTCTCTACTGTGGAGATGATTCAAGACTCCTAGTGGCTGCCCAAAGTCTGGAATGTTCCTGAGTCCTCTATATTGTTTTTTTTTTCAATACATAACATGTTTTGACTTGATGGTGAAATGTCCCTCACAGGTTCTTGTATTTAAACTCTTAGTCCCTAGCTGGGTGCTCTATTTTGGAAGACAGTGGAAACTTTGAGACAGGAGGCATGGCTGGCAAAAGAAGGTCACCAAGGGACTTTGGGAGTTATAGTCAAGCCCCACTTCTGTCCCTCTTCCTGTTTCCACCAGTGTGTGAAGAGCCTCCCTTAGACACTCTAATGTGTGAAGAGCCTCCCTCAGACACTCTCACTGCCTCCCAGTGTGTGAAGAGTCTCCCTCAGACACTCTCACTGCCTCCCAGTGTGTGAAGAGCCTCCCTCAGACACTCCCACTGCCTCCCAGTGTGTGAAGAGCCTCCCTCAGACACTCCCACTGCCTCCCAGTGTGTGAAGAGCCTCCCTCAGACAC
>CABHPR010156515.1:11939-29963 GCA_902168415.1 Peromyscus melanophrys | reverse complement strand
GGCAGGTGCTCTACCACTGAGCCACACCCCAGCCCCTCACTGGGGGATTCTAGGCAGGTGCTCTACCACTGAGCCATATCCCCATCCTCAGCTATTTATTTATTTGTTTGTTTATTTATTTTGAGATAGGTCTTACTTAGTTGCCCAGATTGGCTTTGAACTCACTCCATAGTCTTGGCAGGCCTTGAACTTGTGATCCTCCTGTGTCCGCGCTCCTAAGTAGTTGTAATGCAACCTCCAAAGTTGGCAGATTGACAAGGAAAGCTCCTTTAAAAAAAAAGCAAACTTTATTTTACATCCTGACTTAAGTTTTCCCTCCCTCTTCTCCCAGCCTCCCCAACTTCCCCTCTGCCCTCCCCCATCCGTTCCTCCTCTGTTTCTGTTCAGAAAGGGGCAGGCCTTTCATGGGTATCAACAAAATATGGCATATCAAGTTTCAGTAAGACTAAGCACCTCCCCTTGCTGGGCAAGGCGACCTGTATGATGAATAGGATCCCCAAAGCCAGCCACAGTACTAGGGACAGCCTCTGCTCCTACTGTTAGGAGTCCCACAAGTAGACCAAGATACACAACTGACACATATATGTAGAGGGTCTAGGTTGGTCCTGTGCAGGCTCCCTGGTTGTCTGTCCAGACTCTATAAGCTCCTATGAGCCAGTTAGTTTTTTTCTGTGGGTTTTCTTTTGGTGTCCTTGACCCTTTCCTCCATCTCTTCAGCAGGATTCCCTGAGCTCAGCCTAGTGTTTAGCTGTGGGTCTTTGTATCTGTAGGAAAGTTCTTACTTAATGAGTCTCACTTGGGTGATTCCTATGCATAGTGAGGTGTAGTGAGAGTCCTGCTTCATGTCCCTTGTGGCTCAGGGATGTGGCCAGTGGTGGCAGACCAATCTGGGTTTCTCTAATATCTTTGGCCTGGTGATAGGTGAAAGAAACACAATATAGGTCATTCAGGGCCTTGACAATACTCTTCATAGGCCAAAGATGAGAAAGAAAGTGACCTGTTATGCCTGTATGCATATTATTTTTCTTCATTTACTCTTCCCCCAAGTTGTAGAATATTGTTTTAAGGTATGTTACTTTTGTTTTTGCTGCATATGTGAAGCTGTGTTACTGTGCCTGTCTAAAACACCTGATGGTCTAATAAAGAGCTGAACGGCTAATAGTGAGGCAGGAGAAAGGATAGACAGGGCTGGCAGGCAGAGAGAATATATACAAGGAGAAATCTAGGAGGAGAGAAGAATGAATGAGAGAGAAGGAGGAGGACATCAGGGGCCAATCATCAAGCTACACAGCAAGCCACAGAGTAAGAAACAAAGAAAGGTATACAGGAATAGAGAAAGATAAAAGCACAGAGACAAAAGATATATGGGATAATGTAAGGGTAAGAAATGCTGGCAAGAAACAAGCCAAGCTAAGGCTGGGTGTTTATAACTGAGAGTAAGACTCTGTGTGTGATTTATTTGGGAGCTGGGTGGCCGACCCTCCAAAGAGCAAAAACAAACAACAACACGCCCTCTTTGGAGACATCCGTCTTCCATTACTATTTCTTTCCATCTATCTTTTGCATCTCTCAACTTTTCTATCTCCATCCACTCACTCATCCACCCACGAGTCCATCTCTCTGTTATCCATTTATACATCTATCATCTTTCCATTCCCCCACCCACTCATTCATCTGTCCCTCTATTCACCTAAGCATCTGCCTGTCCACTTGCCTCTGGCTTGCTACAGAGGGGTTTTAGGATGAAGACAAATCTCACTGGGAGCTGAGTTTTCTCAATGTGGTACTGGAGGTGGTCACTGCCCACTCTTTAGAGCTGCTTCTCTCCACCAGGGCTCAGTTTCCTTGTCCATAAAAAGTGGAGTTGGGGGCTGGAGAGTTAGCCAGTGCTTAAGGGCATTTGTTATTCTTGTAGAGGACCTGGGTTTGATTCCCACTACCTACAAGGTGAGTCACAACGGTCTGTAATTCCAGCTCCAGGAGATCCAATGCCCTCCTTTGACTTCTGTGGACACCAGGCACACATGTGTGCACATACATACATGCAGGCAGGCAGGCAAAACACACATATACATAAAACTAGATAAGTAAATCTTAAGAAAAACAAAAGGCTGGAGTTAGACCAGATGTTTCCAAGTCTCCCTATGAGTACGTGGAGCTTGGGAACCGCCTCGATCCTCTCTAGCTGAGGATCCAGGTTCCCTTTCCAGCTTGAAAACTGTTTTGCAGCCACAACTGGGTCTCTGGGGCAGTGGGGAAGCCAAGAAGCCAAGAGGCCACCTGGCACGGGTGAGCAGTGAGAACTGGGATGATTTGTGAGGCCATAGTGGAGGGTGGTAGGACTGGGGTTTCCCGGGGCGGCTGGCATAGTCTGACATCTGCTATTTTTCACTCCAGTGTGACTGATTGGCTCCAGATGGGCCCCTGTAGACTGCTTTCAGCTGTGCTTGGACGCGTGCCAACTGGCTGCGTTTTATCTTAGAGACCTCTGGGAGGCAGAGGACTTCATCCTAAACTGCTGGAGCAAAGAGGCCGGTGGATGCTCCAAGAGGACCCTGATTCCAAAGGACCCCTTATTTCCCTGAGCAGTTACCCTCGATTCAAAGACATGCCTGCCCTAGGTTTTGCAGAGGGAAGGCTGCTGCTGTGCTAGGCAAGGCTGGATTATGGCAAAGCTCCCAGCTTCGGGGGGGGGGGGTGCAGTTGCGTTAGGTCAGCCAGTTCTCTGGGCTAATGCCTGTGTTTCTTCTGCCACGCACAGGAAATCTGACCTCACTGAAGGGACTTGGGCAGAGTTCCTAGTCTCTAACATTTTTTTCCCCCACAGATCCCTTTAGACTCTATTGGCTCATAACCTTGGGGACAAAACCATTTGCTTTCTGAGTCTTTCACAGAACAGTTTGGCGGAGCGAGAAAGACCCCTGGCCAGAAGTCAGGACACTGAGTGGAAACAGGAATCAGTAGTTTCCAGGCCAAGTGACTTGGGACTCTCTAGGGCTGCAATTTCCTCTATGGTAACTGAAGACACGTTTCTGTTTCTTCGTATATGCACGTGGACGTGCATGTGTGTGCATGTGGAGGCCAGAGGATAAGGTCTAGGGTGTCATTTCTTGGGTGCCATCTATCTTGATTTTTGAGACATGCTCTTTTGCTGGCCTAGAACTCCCTGAATAGGCTGGGCTGGCTGCTGGTGATCCCAGTGATCTACCTGTTTCTGCCTTTCCAACCTGGGATAACAAGTGTGTGCCCCCATGCCTCTCTGGCCTCCCTCCCTCCCTCCCTTCTCTCTGTCTCTGTCTCTCTCTGTCTCTCTGTCTCTCTCTGTCTCTGTCTGTCTGTCTCTCTCTCTGTCTCTGTCTGTCTGTCTCTCTGTCTGTCTCTGTCTCTGTCTCTGTCTCTCTGTCTCTGTCTCTCTCTGTCTCTCTCTATCTCTCTCTGTGTATGTATGTGCACCATAGTCTGTGTGTGGAGGTCAGAGGACAGCTTTGTAGAACTGCTCCTCTCCCTCCACTTTTTATTTGGGTTCCAGAGTCTGAACTCAGGTCATCAGGCCTATGCAGCCAGTCTTTACTCGCTAAGCCATTTTGCGGGCCCACATCCTGCTTTTTCACATGGCCTCTGGGAATGGAACTCAGGTCTTCCTTCTTGCAAGGCAAGCACCCTCCTGACAGAGCCATCTCCTCAGGTCGCTGTTACCTTTTCAAAATGGATGATCAGATTCCTGAAGAGATGAGCACCCCTGAACCCAGTGTCTTCAGCTTCCTAAGGCGGGAACACAAGCAGAGAAGGGGAAAGTGCTATGGAAATGCCATTTCAGGGACAGTGTCTCCGCGGTGATGGACTGAAGTGTAAGGGCTTGATGTGGAATGTCCTCCATAGGTTCACACGCTATTCACCTGGTCTCCAGAAGGTGGCGCTGTTTTGGAAGGTTGTGGGAACTTCAAGAGATGGAGCCTTACTGGAGGAAGTAGCCCTGTGGGTGAGGAGTAGTGGGGGAGTCCTAGGGGTAATTTTATCCTTGTCTGTTTCTCTTTTAACTCTCTGCTCCCTGATCAGACATGATGAGAACATTTCTTTCATGCCATCTGCTCAACATTTATGGACTGAAACCTTTGAAACATGCACCCAGATAAACCCTTTCTCTTTAAGCTAGGCATTGAGTCACACTGATATAAATAAGGAAACCACTTTCTGTATGGGGATTTGCCAAGTGTATTTTCCTTAGATACACTGGGCCCTGACCTTGCAGGGCTTAAGTGAGGAGGCCAACAGGGGTAGGTCACTGTGATCCCTGTAACATTTTCAGCATGGATAATAAAGTTAGCAACCTGGTTTTCACCTGTTCATTTTACTACATAGCTCACCGGTCCAGACTCCCCACCTGAGTCTACTTGGGTTACTATAACAACAATACTATACGCTGGTTGACTTAAACAGCAAACAGGCATACTTGAAGTTCTGGAGGTTGGGAAACTCCACTTCTGGTGAGGATCCAGTTCCTGGTTCGTAAATGGATGTCCTTCTATGACACAGAACCATGAACTCTCTAGGGTCTTCACCCAAGGGCTAAGGCCATTTGTTAGAAGTCTGCCCTCATGACCTCGTGACCTCTCCAAGGTTCCACCTCCTAAAATCAGCATATTGGGGATTAGAAAGTCCACATGTGAATTTCAGCGGGGACACAAACATTCAGTACATAATGATGCCCTCCATGATTGTAGGACAAAGTTGACCACTCACTGATTCCATTGTTGCCTCTTCCTCTTCCTCCTCCTCCTCTCTTGTCTCTGGACTCTTTTTAATGCCATACATTTCTATACACAGCACCAGGCTTCATAAGAACATTTTTCACTCAAGGAAATACCAAACTTTAACCACGTTGTCCTGGCCCATACTCCTCCCCCCACCCACTTTCTGCTCCCTCATCTGCCTTTTTAAGTATTTCTTCTTTTCTTTTTATTACACGTATGTTTTTTTATTTGTGTGTGTTTATGTATGTGTTCATGTGTGCATGGGCATGCCACAGCATTTGTGTGGAGGTCAGAGACAACTTGAAGGAGTCAGTTCTCTCCTTCCACCAGATGGGTTCTTAGGATCAAACTCAGATCATTAGGCTTGGCAAGTGCCTTTATACACTGGGCCACTTCACTTGCTCCAACTTTTCTGGACCTTCTTGTTTTTTGTTTTTAATTTATTTTTTATTTTATGTGCATTGGTGTTTTGCCTGCATGCATGTCTGTGTGAGGGTGTGGGATCCCCTGGAACTGGAGTCACAGACAACCATGAGCCACCATGTAGATGCTGGGAACCGAGCTCAGGTCCTCCAGAAGGGCAGCCAGTGCTCCCAACTGCTGAGCCATCTCTCTATCCCTCTTTTTTTTTAAATAATATTTTTATTGATTATTTGGAAATTATACATAATACACCCCAATCACATCCGCTTCTCAGTCCTCCCAGGTCCACCATCCACCCTTGTGACCTCCCCCAAAACAGAAGAAGAAAGAGAAAAGAAAACCAAAAAAAAAAAAAAAATACCCAGGTCAATTGATGTTGCCAATATACTCACTGGTGCGTGTTCAAACTCCCAGTGGGCAGCCCCTTAAAGAACACTGAGTCCTAGCCGGGCATTAGTGGTGCACGCCTTTAATCCCAGCACTCAGGAGGCAGAGGCAGTCGGATCTCTGTGAGTTCGAGCCTAGCCTGGGCTACAGAGTGAGTTCCAGGAAAGGCGCAAAGCTACACAGAGAAACCCTGTCTCGAAAAAACAAACAAACAAACAAACAAACAACCCCCCCCCACAAAAAACCCCCCAAAACACTGAGTCCTTCTCCACCTGCACCCCCACCAGAAGCCATCAACTGTGAAGAGCTACACTTCAGCATCCCAATCACAATTTCTAAGAGTTCTCCTCATTGGCTTCCTATCTAGACTGTTTGCCTTTTTTGCAGGGGTGGGAGGGATGAGAAAGGTTGTCACAGAAGCCTTTTATGTCTCATCCTCAGCTGTGTAGTGGGAGCACAGATCACGGAAATACCATGACCTTTTGTGGTAACATGGACCATGGACATTAATTAACAGGGCCCTCAGCCGCAGCACAGGCCAAGGACGCCATCATGGCCCTCAGTGACAGTACAGATCATGGATATCAACATGGATTCAGGTGGCCTTACAGACCCCAGAAATCCATTTGGCCTTCAGTGGTAACACTTGCTATAGACATCCACATGGCCACAGACATCCACACAGCGCTCAGCTGAAGCTAGAGCATAGAGACCAATATGGCCCTTGGCGGCAGCATGGACCATGGATATTAACATGGCCTCTGGCAGCATCATGGAACACAGACTCTAACATGGCCCTTGGCGGCAGCATGGACCATGGATATTAACATGGCCTCTGGCAGCAACATGGAACCACAGACTCTAACATGGCCCATGGTGGCAGCATGGACCACGGCCACCATTGTGGCCCTCGGTGGCAGCACAGGCCATGGACATCAACCTGGTCTCTATCCGCAACATGGCCCATGGACATCAACATGGCTTCAGGTGGCATTGTGGACGACAGACATCTCCATGGCCTTTGGTGGCGACATGGGCCACAGACATCAACACGGCCCCCTGCCACAGCAGGACCATGGATATCAACATGGCCTCAGGTTTTCTGAGCATTCTTAAAGAAACATTATTCGAATTGCTTGAGGGTTCAAAGATTTAGAAATTTTTAAGAGTATGTGTACTTGAGACCAAGTTCTTGTTAAAGATAAAAGTATGGTCCTGTCTAGTTCCCCACCCCCTATTTTTGTGTGTGTGTGTGACATGTGTATGGTCACGTGTGTGAGTGCAAGCAAGTACCAGCCCAGTATGTTTGTAGAAGCCAGAGGACAGCCTCCCACTCTGTGTTCATCCTCTTCTTCCAGATGTTCAAGACAGGGTCTTTTAGTGTTCACTGCTGCCTAGGCCAGGCTAGCTGGCCCAAGAGGCTTTGACATTCTCCTGTCTTGGCCTCCCATCTAGACTGAAAAGCACTGGGATTACAGATGGGCTTAGTGCTATGTCTGGCTTTTACCTAGATTCTGGGGATCTGAACAAGGAGCGGGAGCGGGAGCGGTGTGTGTGTGTGTGTGTGTGTGTGTGTGTGTGTGTGTGTGTGTGTGTCTGTCTGTCTGTCTGTCTGTCTGTCTGTCTGTCTTGTACAGCAAGTGCTTTACCTGCTGAACTATCCTCAGCCCTATGCTGATTCTTTCTGACCTCCCTTTGTCAACCGGGGAGGAAACCATGACCACACCTTAGCATCCGGGATTTCTGTAAGTCTAATACTGGCTTTCTCAGCAGATATCTGAAACTCTCCTCCAGGAATGGCCCTGCTCTGTGATTTACAACTGGCCTAAGCAAACTTGGTTGCCTCAATGCTACCATCACAGGTCACTCAGCAAGCAGAATGAAACTGCCTGGATCACTTACAGTAAGTAACTCCTGATAATTCCAAAGGAACAAGGTGTTTGAATTACACCTCAGAATGCTTCGGCCAGGTCTTTCTGTTCCCACACTTGCCTGTCTATGCAGCCTGGACTCTGATTGACTCTTTTTTTTTTTTTGTTTTTTTTCGAGACAGGGTTTCTCTGTGTAGCTTTGCGCCTTTCCTGGATCTCGCTCTGTAGACCAGGCTGGCCTCGAACTCACAAAGATCCGCCTGCCTCTGCCTCCCAAGTGCTGGGATTAAAGGCGTGTGCCACCACCGCTCGGCATCTGATTGACTCTTATCTTTCCTGAAATGGACTGGCTCCCAACCCCAAGCAAAGACAGAGGGGGTGTGTTCATTCAGTGACCAGTGTCCAAAGAATGCAGCCCTCGTGCCTTGCTTCACCCGGATCATGGCTTTCTGATCTGAGGGCCAGACAAGCTTTAACTGGGACTGTGCCACGAGCCCCTCTCCATTACTGAGAAAAAAAAAAAGATGCATGGAAAGGACTGGGGTGTGTAGCTTAGTCAGTAGATGCTTGCCTAGGTTCCATCCCAGCATTGCATAAACCAGATGTGGGGGCTCATGCTTGTAACCACAGGACTTGTGTGTGTTTATAAGAAGGACTGGGATTTCAAATTCATCCCCAGCTTCATACAGAGTTCGAGGCTAGCCTGGGATACATGAGATACTGTCTCCAATGATGCATGGGATGTCAAAATGAGACTTGCTGCTTAGTCTAGGCCGGGGTAGAGAAAGGTAGGATGACTTTAGTGTTGGTCAAGTGCAAATCATCCTACAACCATCATGTCCAGGTTCTGGGACGATCAGTCTGCTCCCACACACTGTCTTCGAACTTGCTATGTAGCCACATCTTCATCCTCAGTATCTTTTCTTCATCATATGAGTGCTGGGACTCCAGGCATACACAACAATGCTCAGCTTTTTTTTTTTTTTTAGGATGAAAATGCATATAGATTTTAGGGTAGGCTGTCAGTCCCCAAACTCATGTTAAGGCTTTAATTCCTCAGTGCAACCAAGTCAGAAGGAGAGGGCACTGAGGATTGATAAGGTCCTGAGGGATGGCCCTGCTCTCATGAATGGGTCTTTCTCAAGGGACTGAATTAAGTCTCCAAAGCATCAGTTCTCAACCTGTTAGTTGTGATACCTTTGGGTGTCCAACATCCCTTTCACAGGGGTTGTCTAAGACCATTGGAAAACACAGATTTTGATATTATGATTCATAACAGTAGCAAAATTATAGTTATGAAATAGTAACAAAAATAATTTTATAGTTGGGGTCACCACAACATGAGAAACTATATTAAAGCATTAGGAAGGTTGAGAACCACTGCTCAAAAGACTGGATTAGGTCAAACGCTCTACCACTGAGCCACACCCCCTAACACCTCACTGGGGGATTCTAGTCAAGTGCTTTACCACCGAGCCATGCCCTTAGCCCCTCACTGGGGATTCTAGGCCAGGGCTCCAACCACTGAACCACATGCCCAGCCCCTCACTGGGGATTCCAGGCAGACGCTCTGCAACTGAACCATGTCCCCATCCCATCCCCGGGAGATGCTAGGCAGGTGCTCTACTATTAAGCGGCACCCTCAGCCTATTGCTCTTGTTTTTAGCATTCACAACGTGTCTCCGCTGTCATTCGATTCCATCAATATGCAGCTCGATTTCTGTTTTTAATCATGACCGCAGGAACAGAAATGCATCTTGTTGTGGAAGTGTTACCTCCATCAAACAAATGCCGAACTCCGCCGCGCCGCCATCGTGCTGTGATCTTTCCATTTATTAAAAACAGCACTGAATGCTGCGATTTATTAGTGGTCGCCTGGAGAGGAGGAGGAGATCAAGAGGAAAATCAAGAAAATATGCAGACAGTCGGCTTCCAGACGGGCAGAGAGCGTAAGTGGAAAGATTTTGTGTTATTTTATTTTCTTTGATTAGCATGTAAGGATTGGCCCTATTAGCGGAGTGTGATGTGTTATTTCAACACACGCACGCAGCTTTCTCCTCTTTCTCTTCTCTCTCCTCACCCCCCCCCCTTCATGTGTGTGTGCACACACATGCGTGCCAGAGGTTGACATTAGGTGTTTTTTTCAACTGTTCTCCACTTTATATATTAAGGCAGGGTTTCCCACTTGAATCCAAAGCTCACAGATTTGGATAGTTTAATTAGCCAGGTTGCCCCAAGGATTCCCCTGTCTCTACCTCCCCTGTATTGAGACCACAGGAAGGATGCCACACCCACCTGATATTTACATGGATGCTGGGTGTCCAAGCTACAGTCCTCATGTTTTTATGGCAACTGCTTTACACATTGAACCATCTCCACAATCCCATTTGTTTTGAGACAGGGTCTCCCTAGGAAGCCCAGGCTGGCCTCAAACTCACAATCCCGACTCAGCCTCTCAAGTGCTGGGATTAGACATGCACCTATTCCCCTTCCTTTCTTTTATTGTCTCCTTTACTTTCCTTCTCTCCTTCCTTCCCTCCCCCGCCCTTCCTTATTCCCTCTCTCTCCTTTGAAGTTTTGCTGTTTTTTCTTTTTTTCTTTTTTTTTCTTTTTTGGTTTTTTCGAGACAGGGTTTCTCTGTGTAGCTTTGCGCCTTTCCTGGAACTCACTTGGTAGCCCAGGCTGGCCTCGAACTCACAGAAATCCACCTGGATCTGCCTCCCGAGTGCTGGGATTAAAGGCGTGCGCCACCAACGCCCGGCCTGACACAGGATCTCATACAGCCCCAGTTGGTTTCATACTTGTGTAATCCAGGCTGGCTTTGAACTCCCGATGCTCCCATCTCAGCCTCTCCAGGGCTGGGATTACAGGTGCACACCATCATGCCTCACTTCCTTTTCTTTTCTGTATGGCTGGAACCTTTGAACGTCTATCTTTTTGGTCTTCGTAGAGTCTATCACAGCTTATTGTGAACTACAGTTGTGTCTGTGGCCTTGAACACCGGAATGTATTTCTTCTGTCCAACCGCATTCCCATATTCCCTCAGCCTCTAGAAATCACCATTGTAATCCTTGCCATGCTGGGGTGTGCTTTCTGGTGATGTCGCTATCACTAGGTCACTCCTGCTCCTGGTTAGTAACCCCTCCCTTGAACTCCCCCCCCACCCAGTAGTTATGCAATGCCCTCCTAGCTTCCTCTCCTGCTACCCTTGAATCTGCTGAGGTCTCACAGCCTCTCCATTAGAACTGTAGCCCTGGCAAGAATGGCTGCTTCCTTCAGCTGTTGCAGCCGCCTCCCTGAGAAGCTTCAGGCCTGTGTAGTGTTTTCTGCAGGTCTGAAATGGAGAGGTGGTGGCCTAATCCCATGGGAACATGAGATTTAATGTGTCAGTGGTTGCAGATTGTGTGTGTGTGTGCGTGTGTATACACATGTTCATGTGTGTGCCAGTATGCATGTGGAGGCCAGAGGCCAGCACTGACTGTCTTTCCTCAAGTGCTATCCACCTTGTTTTTCATTTTTATTTTTATTTTTATTTTTTTTTTATTTTTTTTGAGACAAGGTGTCTCATTGGCCTGGAATTCCCCAAGTAGGCTAGGATGGCTGGCTACCAAGCCCCAGGGATCCACCTGTCTCGACCTCTCAAGCATGCAAATTATTAGGGCATGTTACCATGCCCAGCTTCTTTACATGTGTTCTGGGAATTGACTCAGGTCCTCAGGCTTGTGTGGCAAGCACTTTGCCTACTCAGCTGTCTCCCCCGCTCCTCTATTGCAGTCTAACCCCTCAACCCGATGTTCTGTCTTCATCCCCAAACCTCTTCCTTCTGCGGTGCTTCCCATTTCTTTAAGAAAAGGTTGAACCTTGCTGTGCCTCCGTCTGAGAATCTTGGAGGCTGTCTCAGGAGTCCCATTTGCTCAGCACATCACAGTCAGGATATCAGCACACGGCTACAACCATGGTCGTATATCAACATCTGGAGAGCGGCCACCTGGCCTGGACCTCACCTCTCTTTGTCTGGACCATTTCACCATCCCTCCTATTTTATTGCTTGTCCCTCTGCCTGCTTGCTTCATTTTATATTTTACCTTTTGTGATGCTGGGATGGAACCCAGGGCCACAGGCATGCTAGTCAAGGACTCTTAACACTGAGCTCCACAAGAGCCCAGAGTTACACCCTCAGCACAGAGCTCCACCCCCAGCCTAGTGCTCCGCCCCCAGCCTAGTGCTCCGCCTCCAGCCTAGTGCTCCGCCTCTGCCCATAGCTCCACCTCAGGCCACAGCTTCATTACTAGCCTCGTGCTCCATCCCCAGATTAGTGCTCCACCCCCAGCCTAGTCCTCCATCTCTTCCCATAGCTCCACCTCAGCCCACCCCCAGCCTAGTGCTCCACCCCTAGTCCATAGCTCTATCTCTACCTAGAGCTCCACCCCAGCCCAGAGCTTCAACCCCAGCCTAGGGCTCCAGCCCCAGCCTAGTCCACTACCTCTGCAGGAGCTTCAGAGTCACTTTCAGCTCAGTGCTCCACCTCCAGCTTAATGTTCCTCCTCCAGCCTAGTCTTCCACCTCTGCCCAGAGCTCCAACCCTAGCCCAGAGCTCCACCCCATCCCCAGTCCAGATTTCTGCTGCCAGCTCTTGGCTCAGAGAGACTTCACCCCACTGGAGCCTTAGCAGAGGGTGAGTTCTATGTTGAAAAGTGAGTCCACAGAACTTCATTCTCACATCCTAGGCCCCAAGCAGCCTTCGTTCCTTTTTCTTTTGAGAGTCCAGGTTCCTGATTGCCTTCTCGGGGGGTTCCGAGAATTCCCACGTAGGAAGCAGGACCACTCAACACGACTCCTGCTGCTCATGTAGCTAGCGAGGCCACCACACTCAAGGGTGGCAGTTACTGGCTGGGAAGACGCCTCCCCGAATCTTAGTGTATCCCGGTACAATACGCACCTTCTACCAGTAGATGGCACTGTGGTTGTTTCCAAGAGGCAGCTGAGGCTTTGGAGAAAGAAAATGTCCAAATGGCTGTAACAGCTGCACTTGGAACCTGCAGGGAGCATTCAAAAGCGTTAACCCCTGAGTGGTAGGGAAGCGGGGGCTGGAGGCAGCGGGGATCTTAACCCTGGGAGGCCAGGCCAGTGGAGCGAGGGCTAGCTGGCAGAAGGAGAAAGCGAACTGCAGGGGGCCCTTTCTTAGGGACAGCCAAGGGCTCCACTAGCCAGGGGCTTTTGAGCCGCCCACTCCGCCACTCCGTTGGGGGTGGTTTTCTAGAGATGAAGGCAGCAGGGAGCCCTGTGCTGACTGTGTGAGACTGCCCTGCGTCTCCTTTTAGTACCCACTTTGGGCCACTAATTTAAATCGTGGCTTGTCTACCCATCTACAAGTGAAGGCCAGGAACATTTCTTGCTCGGTTTTTGTTGTTTTTCAGAACACCGGACGAGCATCACATGCCTTAAAATTGTTGTTGAGCCAATGCATAATCGATTGGATGGATAAATGAATTTTGGATTTGGGGGAGAAAATTCTCCCTGTGCTAAGAATCGAACCCAGGACCTCATGTGTGTCAGGCAAGCGCTGCATCCCTGAGTTTCAGTCCTGAGAATCAGCGCCCCTCTCCTCCACAGAAGCAATAGGGTTAAGGATGTTGCTTAATCGGTAGGTGTTTGCTGACAGTGTAGGAAGCCCTGGGTTCCATCTCCAGCACTGTATAAATGTATATATGTGGTGGCACACACCTATCACCCCAGCACTTTGGGAGGTGGAAGTAGGAGGTTCAGAAGTTCAAGGTCATCCTCCACTACTCCTGGAGTTCAAGGCTAGCCTGGACTTCATGAGACCTTGTCTCGTACATAGATAAATAAGTATATTTTCCAAATGAGAAAAATAGGGCTGGGGAGACGGCTCAGTGGTTAAAATGCTTGTCGTGCAAGCCAGAGGACCAGAGTTTGGATCCCAAGGACCCATTAAATGCCCGGTGAGTGTGGCAGCCTGCCTGTGATTGCAGTTTGCCTATAATCTCAGTCTTTGAATTTAGAGACAGAGGAGCCAGGGAGCAAACCGGTTAGAGAGGAAAGCAGCTACATCAGTGAGCTCCGGGTCTGACAGATTAGGTCTCAAGAAGAATAAGGCGAAAGAAGGATTGAGAAATATTTCAGATATCAGTCTTGGGCTCCATATGCACACACGTGAGCTCTCACACACATGAGCATGCATGTCCACCCTACATAGACATAAAAAGAAAACAACAGCAATAACAACAGTAATAATAATGACAAACAGAAGGGGCTGGCTGGGTGTGATGGCACGTGCCTGTAACCCCTGTAGGATGGGAAGCAGAGGCAGGAGGATGGCAGGCTCTAGGTCACTGCGGCCTACCTAATGATAGGTCTCAGCTATGGAGCAGGAGAGAAAGCCAGGAATTTCATTCAAATGTCTGTCTTCACTTCTCTCTGGCGCTGACCCTCTTCACCGCTTCCCTTGCAGTATCAAGAGCTATCCAGTGTGCCTTCCCCGCATCACCTCTCCATACATCTGTTCAGATCTGTGCCTCTTAATTCCCTCAGATCCGTATTTATCCCTCTTTAGCGATTTATCTCGATCACATCCTCCCTTGAATTACAAGGATTTAGTGGCTTGTTCCATCTTCCAGCTAGCCGGGGGTGTGTGTGAGGGCATCAGTTCAGGTCACCCAAGTAATGTGACAGCTGTTCTGGGCCAACTCCTCAAAGGTCTTTAAAGAAAATACGATTAAGGCTGACAGTATTTTCCAAAGAGGGCGTACCTAGGTCTGCACCCCTTGGCATCTTTTTCTCATTTTCTTTTCTTTTTCTTCTAGTGCTTGGGATGGAACCTAGGGCCTTGTGCAAGTTAGGCAAGAGCTTTATCGCTAAGCTAGCTCCTCACTGGGGGATTCTAGGCAGGTGTTCTACCACTGAGTCACACCCCAGCCCCTCACTGGGGATTCTAGGCAGGCGCTCTACCACTGAACCACACCCCCAGCCCCTCACTGGGAGATTCTAGGCAGGAGTTCTACTGCTGTGGGATGTCTTTCTATACGCTGTGAATATATGTGTTGCTCCCATTGGCTAATAAATAAAGCAGCTTTGGCCTATGGCAAGGCAGCTTAGAGGCAGGTGGAAAATCCAAGCAGAGATACAGAGAGAAGAAGGGTGGAGTCAGGGAGCTGCTAGCTCATGTCCAAAGAGCAACATGTAACGGGACACAGGTAAAGCCACAGAACATGTGGCAATCCACAGATTAATAGCAATGGATTGAGTTAAGCTATAAGAGCTAGCTAGCAAGAAGCTTGTGTCATAGGCCATACAGTTTGTAATTAATATTAAGCCTCTGAGTGATCATTTTTTAAGTGGCTGTGGGACTGTGGGTGGGAGAGATTTGTCAGGACTGCAGGGCGGGAGGGACTGGAGAAACATCCAGCTACACTCTACCACTTAACTACACCCCAAGACAGCCATTAGTGAATTTTAGGTAAATGCTTTACCATTGAATTATACCCGTCAGGGATTTTGTTCAGTTTGTATATTGGCAGAAAGGAATGTGGACTTGGAATCTGTGCTGGATTTTCTCATTGCTGAGAAAAAATACCTGAGAGAAACAGCTGAAGAGGAGAGAGTTTGATATTGGCTCATGGTTTCAGGTGACATCACTCCATCGTGAAGAAAGTATGGTAGCTGGCTAGGGGGTGGGGGCTGGGTTTGGGCAGCTGTTGCTTCTCACATCTACAGATTAGAAAGTAGAGAGAATGGACTGGAAGTGAGACCAGGCTGTAACCCTCATGGCTCCTCCCCCAATATCTTGGGGAGGAGCTGTGTGTATCTTGTTAATTTCAGGAACTTCTTGAGACTTTTGTGTTGTTTACTTCCTGAGTCTTAACCATCCTCCCTGCTCCTTCCTGGAAAGAAGGAAAGTGAAAGCAATTTCCGCTTTGAGGAGATTTGTGTTCCCAATTTTCAGCTGGGGAAAATTGAGCCTTAGCCAAAATAAGGCAACTATAGTAGGTCCTACTTATCCCTCAGCTCTGAAGCTGGGTGTCTGTATATTTCTAACATTGTGTTTGGCCTGTACACTGCTGAATGCAAGAGCTGGGGAGAAAAGGCTGGCACTGGAGTTGCTGTTGCAACTGCCACATGCAAAGTAGAAGGATCCTTCTCAGGAATAAGACAGGACTGCTGATTGCCTGTTCTTCCCAACCCCCAAAGAAGGTACCTCTACTTGCTATATTGAGCCTTCTCATGGTGTTTTGAATGTGAAAGTTGTCCTTTAATGGTTTATGTGTTGGAACACTTGGTCTGCAGCTTACAGCACACATATCCATGAGTGCATACGTGTGTACACACTCACACAACTGAATGAATAGGTGTAATAAAAAGTACACAACAGGAGCCGGAGAGATGGTTCCATGGGAAAGACAACTTGTTGCACAAGAATAAGGATCTGAGTTCTAATCCCCAGCACCCATGTGAAAAGCTAGGTGTGGTTATACACATGCCTGCAATACCAGTGTTATCGGGGGAGGTTGTGGAGACAATCTTTGAGGCTTGTTGGCTGCTAGCTTAGCTCCAGGTTCAGCAAGAGACCCTATTTCAAGGGGATAACCTGGAGAAGGATGGAGCAGAAAGCTAGTCTCCTCCCCTGGCCTCCAAGTATGCATGCATATAACACACATACACAGACAGGCACATGCGTATTTTTTAAAAAACGATTTATGCTATGCATTTTGCCTGCCTGTATATCTGTGTACCACTTGTGTGTTTGATGCCTGTAGGAGCCAGAAGAGGGCACTGAGTTCTCTGGAACTGGAGTAACAGGCAGTTGTGAGCCACCATGTAGGTGCTGGGAATTGGACCTGGATTCTTTGGAAGAGCAACAAGTGCTCTTAAACACTGAGGCATCTTTCTAGCGCCCCCCATATGCATGTGTGTGTGTGTGTGTGTGTGTGTGTGTGTGTGTGTGTGGTGTGCATGTGGAGAGCATAGCAAGACTTAATGTGTCTTCCTCTTGCTCTTCACCTTATTATTTTTAAGGCAGGGTCTCCCACTGACCTGGAAGTTCATCATTTTTGGAAGCTGGGATGGCCATTGAGCTCTCAAGGTATAATTGTCTCTACCCCTCCATGCTGGGTGACAAGCATTTGCAGCCGTATGCAGCTTTTGATGTAGGTGTTGGGGATTTGAACTCACGTCTCCAGGTCCTCATGCTTCTCATCTCCTATTTATATTTTTTAATTAACTATTATTAGTTAGCATTTAAAATAGCTTTCATGACGACCTCCTGGTTAGGTTTTTTCAAGGTGACACAAACCTAGAATTTCAATCGAGAAAGTGCCCCCAACAGATGGATTGCTGTGTCTTTCCTTCCTTGCTTTTTTTTTTTCTTTTCGAGATTTATTTATTTATTTTTATTTTGTGTGTATGGGTATTTTTACCTACATGTAGCTCTGTGCACCCCATGTGTGCATTGTCTGCAGAGACCAGAAGAGGGCATTGGATCCTCTGAAATTAGAATTACAGACAGTTGTTAGCCCTGATGTGGTTGCTGGGAACAGAACCCAGGTCCTCTGGAAGAACCACCAGTGCTGTTGACTGCTGAGCTATCTCTTCAGTCCCCTTACTTGCTTAAAAAAAAGCTTAATTTTTTAGTTTATATATTTAATTTTTTATTAATATGTGTGTATGTGTGTGTGTGTGTGGGGTATGTGCACATGTGTGTAGATGCCCACAGAGGTCAGAAGGGGACACTGGATTTCCTGCGGGCTTTTGTGAGCTGCCCCACATGGGTGCTGGGAACCAAATTCAGGTTCTCTGCAGAAGTAGCAGCTTCTCTTCTTTAAATTCTCATCCCTCTCTTGAGCCCTTACTTTCTTCTTTCTCTCTCCTCACCACCATGGGGCTCATCCTATGTCCGGTCCAACTAAACTGTCCTCATTAGGAAAGTGATGCTTGCAACCCATGGGAAGAGGTCAAGGGCGGAGACTTGGAAGAAAAGCATGGGATGCTCTCTACTTGTCGTGCTCTATTACAAAAGAACAAGGGGAGCTGGGTGTGCTGGAGCTAGCCTCCTCATGCCATCTGCTCTGGAGGTTGAGTCAGGAGGATCATAAGCTCAAGATCTGCCTGGGTTGCACAGTGAATTTTGACCATCCTGGGCAACTTTGTGAGACCCTGTCCCCAAATTAAGAATAAAAGGAAAGGCTGGCAGTGTAGTTCAGTGGTTGAGCACATGCCTAGAATCCCCCAGTGAGGGGCTGGGGTGTGGCTCAGTGGTAGAGCCCCTGCCTAGAATCCCCCAGTGAGGGGCTGGGGTGTGGGTCAGTGGTAGAGCACCTGCCTAGAATCCCCCAGTGAGGGGCTGGGGTGTGGCTCAGTGGTAGAGCACCTGCCTAGAATCCCCCAGTGAGGGGCTGGGGTGTGGGTCAGTGGTAGAGCACCTGCTTAGAATTCCCCCAGTGAGGGGCTGGGGTGTGACATGAGCAAGAAAGAACATGCTTAGGCATACTGCCTAGGGTACCAGTCTCCAAATGTGTGGTGTGTGCATGTACACACACACACACACACACACACACACACACACACACACACACACA
>CABHPR010156515.1:0-11624 GCA_902168415.1 Peromyscus melanophrys | reverse complement strand
TCTCTCTCTCTCTCTCTCTCTCTCTCTCTCTCTCTCTCTCTCTCTCTCTCACACACACACACACACACACAATCATGTTTTAAGTGAGTGTATGATTTTAGGTAGGGACACATTGCTATCTTTTCTGGGCCACATGTGGCCAATGGGCTGCAGGTTGGACGCCTCTTTAGGTGACAATGAAATGCTTGTCCCCGTGCCGCGCACGGAGTCCCATATGTGTCCTCTTTCCATTTTTATTCTCATTGTTCCCTCTTCCAAAAGGCATCAGCTGTGATTAAATACCAGAGGCGGGATTTGAACTCAGGTCTGTCTTATTCTCACATCAACTTCAATGGCAGAGGAAGCCCTTTGACTGGCTCTGGACGAGGAGAGCCAGGCAGATGCATGAGCTCGTGAACCTTGAGATGTAAAGGGGCAGGGACTGAGGATAGGGGCCTCTCTGGGTGAGTTTAGCAGGGAGCCAAGAGAGTCAGACCATTTGGGATGGATGCAATGGGCTGTAGAGAGCTCAGAAGTTTCTGGAAAAGGGGCATGGTAGGGTGCTGGGGAGATGGCTCAGTTGATAAAGTGTTCGCTGCTGAAGCATGAGGGCTTGAGTTCAGATCCCCAGCACCTGGGTAAAAGGCAGGTATGGTTGCATATATCTTTATCCCAGAGTTTTGTGGGGCAGGAAGAGGAAAGGGGAAGGGAGGGGAGGAGAGGGAAAGGGAGGGGAGGGGAGAAGAGGGGAGGGGAGAGGAGAGGAGATGGGATGATCCTCAGGGCTTGCAGGTCAGCCAACCTAGTTGAACAGAGGAGTTTAGATTCAGTGAGAAAATCCATCTCAAAAAATAAGGTGGAGTGTGTAGACAGACTTTCTCATCAGGATGGCTACCTCACAAATAAATGACACGGAGAATTTTTATTATTATTATTATTATTATTATTATTATTATTATTATTATTATTATTGGTTTTTCGAGACAGAGTTTCTCTGTGTAGTTTTGGTGCCTGTCCTGGATCACATTCTGTAGACCAGGCTGGCCTCGAACTCACAGAGATCCACCTGGCTCTGTCTCCTGAGTGCTGGGATTAAAGGCATGCGCCACCACTGCCCAACAACACAGAGACTTATTATTGATTACAAAAGCTTGGCCTTAGCTTAGGCTTGTTCCTAACTAGCTCTTATAACTTTAATTCACCCATTTTTTTTATCTATGTTCTTTTATGTGACTCAATTACCTTACTTTGTACTGTCCATCCTGCTTCCCTGTGTCTGGCTGACAACTCTCCTTTCTTCTTCCCAGAGTCCTCTCTGTCCCCAGAAGTCTGGCCTAACCTCCTCCCGCCTAGCTAATGACCATTAAGCTCTTTATTAAAGCAATCACAGTGACACATCTTCACACAGTGTAAAGGAATATTCCACAACAGGAGAGGAAGACACCAGGTTGTCAGCCTTTGGTCTCCCTATGAACACATACATGTTATCTTGCTTTGGCGTTCACGTATACACTCTCACACCTACTCACAGCCCCCACCCTCCCCCACCCACCACACTAGGCTCTAGGTCAGATAAAGCACGTGGGAAGGATTGTTAGTGCCCTTTGAATGCGGGACAGTGCTTTGAGTATGGGGGGCAGTGGGCAGAGCAGCTCAGTTTTCCATGCCCTCTTGGTTTTCCAATGAATCAGGCTTTTCTGTCACTGGAAGAGTGGCTTTGTCCTTAGTTTGACAGAAGGGCCATGGAGCCTGCGATGCCCACCTGGATCTCTGCTTTGATTTTTTTTTTTCCTTCCAAAGAGGGCAGTGCCCTGAAGGTCTGGCTACCGCTTCTGCACAAATATTTATGAGCTGTGAAACTGAAGCTCATAAGGCTCTTATAGTTTGCTTTTAAAAAAAATAAAACAGGCCAATAACTTAAGAAAACGTTTTTGCCATCAGAGAAACTTCAAAGATTTTGGATCATAACACACTGAGCATTATTGAAAGGCGGCCTTGCACACATCTTGAATTTTGGCACAAAGGAATGCGTGGAAGGCAGGCAGGCCCCTTCAGAGAGCTTTGTTTTTCTTCCTTGCTGGCCATCAAATGCAGAACTCAGGCTGTTTTGCATCTGACCCTGGCCATCTGCGGGGCAGACTCTCCAACCAGATTCCTTTTCATCCAGAGGAGGGGGCTATTGAAAACATATCTTCAGTGTTTGTAAAAAGTCGAAACCAGCAGTCTCTCGGCTGCCGCCCAGGGGCCTGGGATGATGCTCTTTACAGAAGACAGTGATGCTGGAAGCAGGGAGAGTGGCCATCTGGAGAGAGCTGGGGCCTGTGGTCCATAGCTGGGCTGACTTTGGGTCTGAGTGATTTGAAGATGCTCAGCCTCCAGGATTGAGAAGATGGGTCAATGGATAAAGCATCTACCATACAAGTGTGAGGACTTCAGAGACACAGAACTCATATAAAGCCAGAAGCGATGGTGTGTGTCCGTCATCCTAGTAATTCTATGGGAAAATGGGAGCTGGAGACAGGAGAATGCCTGTGTGCTTGTGGGGCAGCTAGCCTGGTGTATACAGTAGTGAACGTGTCTCAAACATGGTGGAGGGTGAGGACCAACACCCAAGGTTGTCTTCTGACCTTCACATGTGTGTCGTCGCATATCTATGCTCTCACTCACATCACTCACATACCTGAACAGTCTTGTATACACACACACACACACACACACACACACACACACACACACACACACACACACACACACACAGAGAGAGAGAGAGAGAGAGAGAGAGAGAGAGAGAGAGAGAGAGAGAGGTATTTTAGAAAGGTACTAAGTCTCAGGCTTTCCACCCATTGTCTAAGTTATTTTTTTCTGTGGCTGTGACAAATACCGGATAAAAGCAATTTAGGAAAAGAAAGGTTGGGGCTGAAGAGGTGGCTCAGTGGTTAACAGCACCCGCTGTTCTTCCAGAAGACCAGGGTTCGATTCCCACCACTCACATAGTGGCTTACAATCACCTGTAAATCTAGTTCCAGGGGATCTGACACCCTCTTCTGGCCTCCGTAGGCACCAGGTACAGAAGTGGTGCACAGACATACATGTGGCAAAAATTTGTACACCTAAAGATCAAAGTTTAAAAAAAGGAAGAAAAAATTCACTGTGGCTCACAGTCTGAGGGCACAGTTCATCGTGATGGAGAGACACCATTGTGTCAGGGACTTGCACTTACAATGCATCTCTAGTTAGGAAGCAGAGGACAGACAGGAAGTGGGGCAGGGATATGGAACCTGAAGACCCGCCCTCAGTGACCCACTTCCCCCTGTGACACTCCCCCCATCAAGGTTCCATCAGGAGATCAATATTTCCAGGTACCTGAGCCTTTTGGTACATCTTACATGTAAAGGGTAACAGTGTGAGTGTGTAAAAATCCATCTGGTGTGTTTATTTTCATATGTGTATTCCTGTAGTGATCATGACCATGAGAACCATTTGATAGTGTGAGCCTTCGGTGCTCAGAATTCTCTAGAACAGTTCTTACAGGGAAGCTCATTAGAACAATCAAGACTGGTAAGGTATGGTGTTAGAAGGCATGGTTCTCTGATCCAGACAGCTGCCATCTTCATTGGATCAGCTGTTCCTGCTTGCAAGAGGCCATCCAGATCTCATCTAATGACTGTTGAGAGGCTATAGAACGCTGGTTCTCAACCTGTGGGTCGCAACCCCATGACGAGTCTAATGACCCTTTCACCTAAGACCATTGGAAAACACAGATGTTCACATTACAGTTCATAACAGTAGCAGAATGACAGTTATGAAGTAACAACAAAATGATTTTGTGGTTGGGAGTTACAACACGAGGAACTGTATTAAAGGGTGGCAGCATTAGGAAGGTGGAGAATCGCTAGTCTAGGAGAAGGGTGTGGGGAGGGTCACTGGACTTTCGCCTGAGACTCCAGGGGCACCCTCCAGCCATTTATATGTAATTCTGCCCTAACTGTAATTATCCTTGGATCTCACGAGGTGCTAGAATATACAGTTTGGGGAAAATTAACCCAAGATGAAGCTACCCATGCTATGAGAAGACTTTCCACTGTGGCTGCTTTGGAGGCCTCTATATTCCCACCCCAGGCTCTGTAAGCAAGCCAGGTTCCATTGGTTACTCAGGGTGAATTGCTGGTGGAATTTTCCTTTGTTTTGTCATTGGGACCTTATGAGGAAGAGGGTAGTGCTGTGGGATAATGTTCTTGTACACTGGTTTAATAAAATACTGATTGGCCAGTAGCCAGGCAGGAAGTATAGGTCGGGCAAGCAGACTAGGGGAATTCTGGGAAGAGGAAGTGCAGAGTCAGGAGTCACCAGCCAGACACAGAGGAAGCAAGATGACAAGGCAGAACTGAGAAAAGGTACCAAGCCACGTGGCTAAACATAGATAAGAATTATGGGTTAATTTAAGTGTAAGAGCTAGTCAGTAATAAGCCTGAGCTAATGGCTGAGCAGTTATAAATACTATTAAGTCTCTGAGTGATTATTTTATAAGTGGGCCACAGGATTTCAGGGGCCTGGCGGGACTGGAGAAACTTTCCAACTACAGGGTGGAGATTGTTCTCATCTCCCCGGAGAAGAAGCCTCACAGCTTATGAGCATGCCGAAGTCTCTGCAGATCAGTTGTTCGTTCTACGGCTGATTAGATGGATCAGTGGGTAAAAGCCTTAGCCACACAAGACATATGACCTGACTTTGATCCCTGGAACTCATGTGAGAAAGCTGGATGTGGTGGATTGCATCTATAATCCCAGCACTCCTCTGGTGAGACGGGAGGCAGAGACAGGAAAATGGCCCTGAATCTAACGGGCCAGCTAGCCTGGAGTAGCAGAGATAAGAGAGATTCTGCCTCAAAAACAAGCAGGGAGAGAAGAACTAACTCTGCAAAGTTGTCTCACTTCCACACACGTGCTGTGGCACCCTACCCCTCCACCCCACACATGTATCAGACACCCCCACGCCAGCTCAAACAAAAACCAGACACAGGGCCCGCTGGAAAGGACTTACCAAAGTTACCCACCCCTAATGTTGTGAGTGCCACCCCAATTCCCTCAAATATTTCCCCTTAGGATAAAAAGAAGGGCCTCCCAGAGCCTTATTCCAAAGTGAATCATGGGTAAATGAAAAAGTGTTTCATAAATCTAAAATAAATATTAATTAATTCCATTGTATTTCAAGCAAACTGGTTTGAGGCAAGTCATTTTGCTTGTTTGGGACTCAATCTATTTGATTAATGAACAAGTGGTTATGTCAGAACTAGAAGCCAATTGATGTTTTATAGCATTGTGTATTGATGAGGTCTTTCCTTATTCCTTTACTCATATAAGGATGGTGTGTACTGCTTTCGGTGTCTGGAAAATATAGACAAATGAGGTTCAGGGAAATGCAATGCTTTCTAATATTAACTGACTACATTTTAAATAAACGAGTCAGGGTTTAAACTAGTTGTGTGTGCGTGTGTGTGTGTGTGTGTGTGTGTGTGTATGTGTCTGCGTGGTATAGAATATATGTGTGTGTGTCCATTTGTGATAGTTGTTAGTGGATGTATTGGTTATCTTTTATTGTCAACTTGACAGAACCTAAAGTCACCTGGGAAGACGGAAACTCAACTGAGGAATTGCTTAGGCCAGACTGGCCCATGGCTATGTCTTGATTGATGATGGATGGTGGAAAAACCCAGCCAACTGTTGCCAGCACTGTCCCATTCCTAGGTAGGTGGGCCTCTGCAGCATAAGAAAGCTAGCTAAGCATGAATTGGTGAGTGAGCCAGAGGGGTAAAGGAGTATGCCTCCATGGTTCCTGCCTCCAGCTTCTTGTCCTAACTTCCTTCAGTGATTGATGGTGACCCGGACGTGAAGATGAGGTAAATCCTTTTATCCCTCCAAGTTGCTTTTGGTCATGGTGTTTATCACAACAACAGAAAAGGCAAATTACAACGATGGGGGCAGATGCATGTGAGTGCACATGCATTGTGTATGTATGTGTGAGAGTGCATTTCTGCACGTGTGTGCTTACATAGACACACTCTCATAGAAGTCAGCTTGAGGTATCTTCTTCAATAACTCCCCACTTTATTTATTTATTTTTGAGATGACAGGGTCTCTCACAGAAACTTTAAGTTCAATAATCAGGCCAAGGTAGCCCAAGAGCTTACAGAGATCTGCCTGTTTCTGCCTTCTCCCAACAGTGCTGGGGTTAAAGGCAAGAGCCACGATGGTAGGCTTTTTATATGTGTTCCAGGGATCCAAACTGAAGTCCTTATGATTATGTGGTAGGCATTTTACCCACAGAGCCATCTTCCCCATCCCCAGATTTTTCTTTTTTGATAGACATTTAAAAATTAAAATTTTTTTTTTTTTTTTTTTTTTTTTTTTTTTTTTTTAGGTAACCTAGGCTAGTTTCAAACTCATGATCTTTCTGTGGATGTCCTGTATGTGCTTGATTAAAGGTGTCGGCCTATAATAACGCCTATGCTCTATTTAACATAAATATTTTGTGTGTGTTTGTGCATATGTGGGTACCCATAGGGTCTGGAAGAGGGTGTTGAATCCCTGGAGCTGGAACTACAGGTAGCTGTGAGCTGCCTTCCCAATGTGGGTTCTGGGAACTGGACTCAGGTCTTCTGTAAAGAACAGTATGTATATATTTTTCACCACTGAGCAATCTCTCCAGCACTAGCTTGTAAGCTCTTGTTTTGTCTTTAAAATACATACTCAGTACCAGTAAAACCCATCAGATACCCAAAGTAAACCCAGTCCCCTTGCATTGTTGATTGGAATGATCCTAAAATGTCCCTGTGCTGTCAGGTACAGTAGTGATGTGGGGGACCATCATGACTCTTAATGGTTTGGGGACTAACTCAGCATTAGTGGAATATGTATCACAGGCTCCAGGAAGAACTTCTCATTGCCCAGTTACATATAGTAGATATACAGCTCACAGAGCTGTAATGGTCTGAATCTCAAATGCTCTCCAAGGGTCTATGTGTTAAAGGTGTTATCCCAACCTCTGGCACTAGTTGGATGGGATGGAACCTTTAAGAGGTAGGGCATAGGGCTGGCAACATGGCTTAGTGGGTAAGTGAACTTTTTGCAAAGCTGGAAGACCCAAGTTTGATCTTTGGGACCCACATGGTAGAAGGAGAGAATGGGTTCCTTCACATTGTCTCCTGACCTCCACATCTGCACCACAGCATATGAGGACCTCTCTCTCTCTCTCCTCACACCAAATAAAATAAAAAATGCAATGAATTTTTTTTAGAAGATGTAGGGCTTAGTGGAAGGAAGTTATCTCATTGTGGGTGTACCCTTAGAGGTGATATTGGAACCTGGCCCCTTCCTCCCCTTCTTGCTTCCTGGCCATCATGAGGTGAGCTGCTCTGTACACCATACACTCCTGCTGGGATGTTCTGCCTTTTTATTGGCCTGAATCAATAGGGATCAGTGGTCATAGACTGAAGCTTCTGAAACCAGGTGGGATGGACACACACACACACACACACACACACACACACACACACACACGAATGTATGGCTTTTTCTCTTATTACTTTGCCTGCATAGGCCTTCAAATCCTTCTTGGTTGCCAATGTCTCCAAGATATTTTCTGGCATCTGCTTCCAAGATGGCATCTAATTATCTGGTTATGAAATAGCACCCAGTATCTGATTCCCCAAATGGCCCCCAGTATTGGATTCCAAAATGGCGCCTTGTATCTGATTCCAAAATGGCTCCCAGTGTTTGAATCCAAAATGGCTGTTCTGGTTTGGCTATGTTGCTGTGGTAAAACACTGACCTGAAGCAACTGGGGAAGGGTTTATTCAGTTTACCCTTCCATGTTACAGTCCATCACTGAGGGCAGAAATTCAAGCAGGCTCCTGGAGGCAGGAACTGAAGCAGAGACCATGAAGGAATGCTGCTTACCAGCTTATTTTCCTTGGCTTGCTCAGCTATCTTCCCATACAGTCCCAGCTCACCTGCTCACAGTGAATGGGGCCCTGCCACAACAACCAGCCATTGAGAAAATATCTCACAGACACGTCCACAGGCCAGTCTGATAGAGGCAATTCCTCAATGAGGCTCCTCTTTCCTGGTGACTCTAGTGTATACCAAATTGACAAAAGATAACCAGCACAATGACGTACTGTGTCTGCTTCCAATTTTTCTTTATTTGTTTTTTTTTCCCCATAGATTCTTCTACTTTTTTTTCCCCTGTGTGATCTTGGGCATGCCATTTAACTTCTCTGAGTTTTGGTTGATTTATTTGTTAATGGATCTAATTGTATTAGCTCCTGGGTTGCTGGGGGAAGGGGAGGAGGTTCGATGGAATAAGGTTGCTATTTCTGTATTAGCCTCCTAGTTCTCTTGGTTGCCTTACACGGTGAACTGCTTGATAAAGGAGTTCTCTACAGTGATGACAAGAATTGATTTCCAATTTCCTGCAGAATGACTCTATCATCCCTAGTGACTCAGGCAATTTAGCTCATATTCCAGGCCTGCCTGGGGGTTATAGATCACACTGACAGCTTCCTAGTCATGCAGCAGGTGGATTTTGACAAGATGAGGAAAGAGATATTTTCAGAGTTTTGCATGGAGTCGGGAGGATGGCCAGAAGGGCATGGCTGCACCTCATCTTTGGACCATTTGAGGGTCCTGTTGGGAAGACACACATCTTTTCCTGTGATTGAAAGCTGGCTTCCAGTGGCTGCATAAGACAATCTTTCTTTTCACTCTCCAAGCTGTTGAGCCCTGCTCAGCATGAATACATTCAAAAAGACAGAGGGGAATCAATTTTCCAACCTTAAAAAATTCTCTTAGATGGTATCTGTGGAGGACAAAACAAGGTTTTCCATCATGCGGATTTAAATAAGGTCATGGTGTCTGGGAGTGTCTGCTTCTACAGTGGTGCCCAGCATCTGGTTCCAAAATGACTCCCAGCATCTGCTATAAAATGGCTCCCAGTGTATGCTTCCAAAATGGTACCCAGCATCTACATCCAAAATGGCACTCAGAGCAAGCTTCCAAGATGGCTCTCAGCATCTTTGTCCAAAATGGCACTCAGTGTCTGCATCCAAGATGGCACTCAGGTTAGCTTCCAAAACAACATTCAGCATGTGCTCCAAGATGGAGCCCTGTGGAAACCTGGAAACAAGATGGATCCGAGCATCTGCATCTAAGATGGCACTTGGTGATTTTTTTTTTCCTTATAGGATTGTCTATGTGTTTGTTGGGGAACATGGGACACATCCTTTAACCTCTCTGAGTTTCAGTCAATTTAGTTGGTGTTACCTTATGGATTGATGGTGTATGTGTGTGTGTGTGTCTGTGTGTGCGTGTCTGTGTGTGAATACCGGAAAAGTCTTCATTTTCTGGTTTGTCCTTTGTAAAATACATTTATTAATATTTTTAAGAGATTGAAATGATGATGCGAAGTGATATCACTAAAACACACAAAAAGTGGAAAGCAATTATTGTGACAACTTTTGAGTGATAGGAAATGTGCGTTATTGCCCCCCCCCCCCCGCCTTTTTAAGGAGGTTTAATCAAGTTGGCCCTTCCCCAATGGGTCCCTATTGTGTGACTTTTCCTTGGTAGATGTGAACAAATGTCTATTTGTGACAGGCAGGTCACCAACGACAGACCAACTCCATCCAGAAAATCAGTTCTATCCAGGTCCAGCCTAGTGAACCAATGAATTTATTGGCGTTTCTTACAGAAACATGGATGAAGGGTTACTTACAGGGGGGTAACGATGACTCAAAAGCAGTGGCATCATCAAAAACCCACCGTAGCATGGATGACGACTCACACAAAGCTGCATCCTGGAGCTCCCTGCACACCTTGTAGGCAGTTTAGCTGGTCAGTGCGTCTCTTCTCTAGCAATTGTTACTGTGGCTATAACCTTGGAAATGGCCCCTGTGAGTCTTGTAAGTTTCAGGAACTTCCTGAGACTGATGAGTTTTGTTTACTTTCCAAGTTTTAAGTAGCCTCCCTCCAGGATGGAATGTTTTGGTTTGGAATAAATCACCATACAACATTCCTATCATCTGAGCAGACACATTTATTTGCATTCATTCATTACCATCTATTGAACCTCTACAATGGACAAGTGTTGTTGTTGTTGTTTTTTTTAAATCTGCATTGATCATTCTGTGGGTGGTAGTTGAAACTGCTTTCTTAAGTTGCATATTGAAATAGGTGGTGCTTAGCCTCTCAGAGTTTTCCTAGGCATGTAGAACATGGCCATGTTAGGACTGCTAAACCATGCCTCCAGCTCCTCACTGAGGGATTCTAGGCAGGTGCTCTACCACTGAGCCACACCCCCAGCCCCTCACTGGGGGATTCTAGGCAGGTGCTCTACCACTGAGCCACACCCCAGCCCCTCACTGGGGGATTCTAGGCAGGTGCTCTACCACTGAGTCACACCCCAGCCCCTCACTGGGGGATTCTAGGCAGGTGCTCTACCACTGAGCCACACCCCAGCCCCTCACTGGGGGATTCTAGGCAGGTGCTCCAGCACTATACTGTATCTTCAGCCTCTCCAAATACGTAAACACTCATTATGCCCTTTTTTTTTTTTCTGGGAGGGCCATTATGACCATTTTACAGTTTAGAAAGACTGAGGCTTGTTCAGATTTCTTAAGTTCCTAGAGCCAATAAGAGGCAGACACAGAGGTAGGGATGAGATTGAAGTGCAAGCCCGACTCCTACGCCCACACCATCCTTCCTAGACTCATGGGGACACCACTTCCCTTGTGTGCTCTGTGGATAATTATTTTGCTGAATTGACTCACTGGTATTCATCTCTAAATCCAATTCTTGTTCCAGGGGCCGTGTGTGGCCAGATAAGCTCCCAATTAAGCCTCTGGCCTCTTGCCTCATTTGCCTCCCAGCTGGGAGCTCCAGCCGGGCTCTGCACACACCATTCCAAGCCTCTGGGCTCTGTGGAATCTGCTGGCTCCCATCTGAGCTCTTCCTTCCCCACTCACTCTCCAGAAACTGCCAGTCATGTGAGTTCTCATTAATCACTTCTAGGGGAGGCAGGAGACAATATAATTGCTCCATGTACACCTGTCAGGTAGACACTGCATCAAGAGCATGTTTAAGGTTGTTTTTAGTTCTGATCAGAGTGATTGAAACAGATGTACCTCGTGGGTCTTATTAAACGGCAGGGAAAATTACTCATCAGACGTCTGACTTGTTCTGTGATTTGTCTGTATGCAGATGCTGCTGCTTTTAACCCATTAGATAAACAGCTCTTTAGTTCATTGATCAATAGTGAAGACTGGGCAAGCCAGAGGAGGGGGAGGGATCCATTTAAGGGAAGACGCAGAATGGCGATTGTCTGTTGTGATGTTCTCCTGATGGAAGGTTTGGAAGCAAATTCCTGAAGGTGGGGGAGAGACGAGAGAGAGAGAGAGAGAGAGAGAGAGAGAGAGAGAGAGAGAGAGAGAGAGAGAAAAGAAAGAGAGGAGAGAAGAGAGGGGGAGGGAAGAGAGAGAGAGAGCGAGCCGGCATGCATCTGCTTCTCATTCATTTACCAATTCAATAATTATTGACTAGGCACCTATCCCATCACATGGCAAGTCCAATGCTAGGTGATTCAATATTATT
>CABHPR010156514.1:36871-50177 GCA_902168415.1 Peromyscus melanophrys | reverse complement strand
GTGCATCTCTTGCATCCGGGAAGCCCACACCGTGCATCTCTTGCATCTGGGAAGCCCACACCGTGCATCTCTTGCACCCGGGAAGGCCACACTGTGCATCTCTTGCCCACACCATGCATCTCTTGCATCCAGCCTCTCTCCTCCATCCTCCACCTGTCTGGTGTGCTCATATTTTCTGGGGCTCACATTCTACTAACTGTAAACTAATGTTCTGGAGGGAAACACACCATGCCGTGAAGGGAGTCTGTTAGGGTGTCGTTCCCTGCTCACCCAATGAATTCAATAGCTGTTTCTTCCCGGGTGACCCTGTTTCCATAGCTAGAATGAAAGTACCAACCACACTTACTTCAGAAGGTTTTCGTGATGTTTAGCTGAATGTATGTGGCTGCATAGAGTAAGTTTTCAACAAATGTCACTTGTTTGTATTATTATATCAAAAATAAGTAAGTATTAGGCAATAAGCCTCTTTTCACAAAGAAGAAAGTGTGGAGGTAACAAATGAATTTGCACTATGCACAATGGATTCCCATGGCGAGAACACAACAGGCTAGGATTCAAAGGGAAATGTGGATGTAAGCAATTGTGTGTCCATGACTGAATTAGGAAATGCCCAGATCCAAAATAACAGGAGACATGAGCATGTATAAGCAACTTTAATTCCATTTTAGAGCCGTGACAAATTTAAAACAAAGTGGAAAATATAGGCCACAGCTTAAGGAAAAATGAAACCAAATAGCACGGCTTAGTCTCCCAGTGGAAGACGTTAAAAAGATAGGGAGGAGTATTTGATTAGGAGACAAAGCCATGTGTAGCTGTCTCACTTCCTGTTCAGGAGGCCTCCACAGCCATTGTCAAAGCTGGGCTGAGGACACATTGTGACTCTCCAGCAGGATCGATAAAATTTACAAGAGGCCAGTGAGCAGTGTAAATCGCCCTCCTTTCAACCTGAATAGTGCAGCTGAGTTCCTGCACTATTTGTTTCCTGAATGCTGATCTGACAGAGAGAGATAAAGCCAATAAAAGCTCTCTGGCTTGGAGAGAGCCTTGTTTTCTGTCTAAGGCATCTGTCCTCGTAAGGAAAAGGTTATTGGGCCTGGAGCCACTGGCAATAACATGTGTACCTAGAGCACTCCCTTTGATTTGCTGAGTGCTATCACACACCATTCTTTGCTTATTCAGCCTCTCTCAGTGGTACTGAAGGAATGTTTTTGTGCAGCCCCTCTCTGCCACAACGCGCCTGCCTGCCGTGCAGTGATTTAGGACTGAAATGCCATTAAGGGAGTCGTATTTTATTTGGAAGAGCTGGGTGGCCATTGCTTTAGTCCTCTGTGCCCTGAACTCCATCACTTACTTACATTTTTAATATTTAGGGAGTAAATAGTTCTAGGACCTGTGTTCCAGTTCATACACTGTCTAAATATCCTACAAGCAAATCGAAGATAAGGGAAAACCTTGAGTTCCAAGATGTGTGTTCCAATGGTGTGTTTCCTTATAGCTACGTGCGGACAGACATAACTGAAAACCCTCAGGAAGGAATTTTCCATCTTGTGGAAAATAACAGATATTAGACCTGCTTTACATAGCATTGTGTTCACATTCCTTGCTATATGTCTGGGATCTCAAGCACCACACTTAGAAGTAAGTAGAAATTTAAGCAGCACTCCTGAATATGGAGATGCTTCTAAGAGTCATCATACCTTTTAACACGAGGATCCCGAAATAGACCCTGAGAAATTAAAAAATGGGTTAAATTAGAACTGCAGCAAATCTTACATAGACAACGGCCACACCTGCCACAACCCAATCTGAATTTCAACACCGACGTGAAAACTGCAGCAGTTGCTGTTTTATAGGCCGATGTTATTCATAATAATTACAGTTTAATCGCAGCCGGTGCTTAGTGAATACTTACTGGGGGCCAGTCCCGGGGTAAGCACTTGGCCATGGATAATCACTTCAAATCCTCACTCCTACCCAAAGAGACAGGCACCACTGTGGCTGTCCACAGCACAGTAGAGAACGGGATTTAATGGGAGGAAACGGTCTGCCCAGAGCCATAGAGCCTGTAAGTTACAGAGTTGTGTTTAGTCTCATCCCAGGCTGAAGCTCCAGATCAAACTCTCGGCTGTGCACCCTGCATTTTCTAATTCTAGCCCATGTCCCCAAGAGTAAAACTCTCACCAACACTGTGAATACTAGAAACGCCCCCAGGAGTGCCACCAAGGGAAAAAAACAAAACAAACCATGTATTTGTTTGTTCATTTGTTTGTCACTGTGTTGCTATGCAGCCCAGGCTGGCCTTGAACTCATGTTCATCCTGCCTCAGCCCTCTGAGTCGCCGGGATTGCAGGTGAATGCCACTACAGTCAGCGAAAGCCACTTTTCTTAGAAGATCTGTCTAGTGTTCTAGTTGAGAATAATACGAAGACTAGAGATGTCACATGGAAGTCACTAGGAAGGGACAAGCAGGGCATTCCATAAACTCAATGATGCCATTTGTTAGAAATTCCAACAAATACATATCAAATGCCCACTGTGCATCTGGCCCAGCTCCAGGCATTTAAACCCACGGATTATCTGTGTTCTCATTCAGACTTCAGGTTCTGTCCTGGGGCACAGCCACCACCGAACCTCAGAATCCAGCACAAACCTGGCAGACCAGATTCAGAAGTGAGCTGCTCCTTGCTACCATTGGGCATCCCCCATGGTTGCCTTTCTCCTAAAAAGCAAGGATTTCCATGTGTGGTTGCATACAACCATAAACATAAAACTCAAGAAGATGAGGCAGGAGGATCAAAAGTTTGTTCAGGGAGCAGCCTGGTAAGAAGAGCAAGACAGATAGATAGATAGATAGATAGATAGATAGATAGATAGATAGATAGATAACCATCCACATAGATAGATGATAGATAGATAGATAGATAGATAGCCATCCACATAGATAGATGATTGATAGATAGATAGATAGATAGATAGATAGATAGATAACCATCCACATAGATAGATAATAGATAGATAGATAGATAGATAGATAGATAGATAGATAGATAGCCATCCACATAGACAGATGATAGATAGATAGATAGATGATAGATAGATAGATAGATAGATAGATAGATAGATAGATAGATAGCTAGTTAACCATCCACATAGATAGATGATAGATAGATAGATAGATAGATAGATAGATAGATAGATAGATAGATGATAGATAGTTAACCATCCACATCTAAAATTAAATCTTTGAGATACTGATATCGGCTTTGACAATCACTCTTTCAGAAGAAACAAACAAAAAACTGTTATCACTCATAGTTCCAGAGTGTGTGAGGGCCGAAGAAAACCTTTCCAACCTCTCTTGCTCTGAGTATCCAGGTGAGGGAACTGAAGGCTGCCTTAAAGGAAAAGGTTGGAAGATCCCTGGCTCCAGCACCTGTTGTTTGCTTCCAGAAATACTGTCCCTCCCAGCACACCCCCCGGGGCTACTTCCAGCATGACCAACCCCTGTCCCTTCTGCCTGCCAAGAGAAAATGAAAAATTTTATTGTTTATAATTTTGGCTAAGTTGCAATATTGCAGGTTCATATAAACTCACTCACATATTATAGTCCATAAGCCCCAATGAGCAATTTAAAGGCATGGTACCGCCCCCACTCTTGCTGGGAGGGCAAAATGATGAAGGAGCAAGAGGTAGGGAAGTAGGGGAAGCTCATAAATTATGAGAAGCAAAGGAGTGATTTCATCAAAGTGCCAAGCTCAGTCCATGGAATGTTTCAATTGTATAAAATTTATAGTTTTCTGAGGGGGATGATTTACTGGTCCTAATTTTCCACAATAAAAAGCTCAGTGGGGATTCTGTGAATGAAATATCTTTTCAAAAATAAGTTTAAAAATGTAGTTCAAAATGAGGGTCAGTGGTGCCATGCCTGGAGAATAACTCCTTCTCGGATCACCTCCAAAAATGAGTCACAGGAGAAAGACCCATAAAACATGTGTTAGTTAAAAAGGCACGAAGTTGTAAAATAAGAAAGCAATATGTCGAAAAGCACATCCCATCCAATTTGTTCAATTGATAGGATTATATCTTTATCACTGGATTTCAATGAAATTAGGAAAAACAGGATAGAAATATGCTTTAATTAAACAATGGGAAACAAAAAAGAAAAAAAATCATTAAAAACAAGTAACATACCTCATATTCAGGAAAAACATGAATATGCATCACTTCTTACAAATTTAATCAATGTAGAGCCTAGATCCTATGAGACGATTCTTAGTCCCTTTCTTCAGTAAGAAAACATTAGGCATCTCCCTTCTGTTCATAGGTGCAACCAATATTGGCCCTAGGAGTGAGGACAGGCCCACCTCTTTGCAATCAACCTCAACCCCACCTTCGCATCAATCCATTCTTCTTAGCCTTGACTCAGCCTCAGCTTCTTGCGAGCAGCTTGCTCCCTTTGTAGGTTCCAACCCTGAGCTTCCAGGAGGAGGTCCTGACAAACTGTGTGAACTTTCCCAATTTCTCTCCCTGAGAGATTAAATGCACCCCAGTTCTACACCCAGTTTCCTGCTTCACATCCTGCATATTTGACCTTGTATCCCGGCTCCAGCCAGAGGAGAGCTTAAGTGGACAACATCTCTTGGCCTATGACCATTCCTAACAGGGTATCATACATCCACGTCCCAGCAGATACATTCTTGTACTCCAGCTTTGTAAGCTAGAGCCTGATGTTTAACCAAAAGCACCTGGATTTCCATAGTGATGATTTAGCCACCGGAGCAAAATGATCTGTATCTGGTTTTTAATCCTACTTCACTTACTATTATTGATTTTCCACTTAAATTCAAGTCTCAAGCATGTGTACATTCCCTACCTCTTTCTTTTTAGTGGAGAATTTTATGGCAATCCTGCCATGGTCCCAGATTCTTGCAGGTCACATCCTGTGTATTTCCATTCCTTTGAGAATGTGTTGGGTCCTGTGATTTTCCTAGAACCAGCAGGATAAGGCAAGGGTAGATGACATCTCCAAAATTGCACTACACTATCTAAGACTGTTATACTATCGAACAGCTGGAGACTTCTCTCAAGATCTGGCTTTAAAGAAAGAAACCAGTATTTTCTAAAAGAGAGAATGAGAGAGCCATATAGCATAGAACTGGTCCTCAGTCATGTCTAGTTGCTGATCATGGCCACCATTTCACAGTCACCAAAAAGCTGAGGTTTTCAGTTCTGCAACCACAAGAAAATGACTTTGGCCAAAAACATAAAGTATAATTATAAGAGTTATCAGAGACACAGATCGGTTGCTGCATAAGCCCCCAGGTAAGAACAGAGTTCAGCAACATTGCAGAGGGCCAGTTAGGATGCATGCCAAGCACCCACTGTACAGAGAGCCTAAGAGGAAAGTAACTACATGCATGTTGTTTAAATGTTTTTACTACATTTGTGGTAATTTATTAAGCAGCAGTGCATAAACAATTCAGTTTCTATTCAAGTCAATATAAAGAAAACCGATCACAGTGTCCTCTGCAGCAGATACAGAAAGACCCATTTTCACTCACTAAGATCAAGTCACCATCATGAAGCAATGCACCCTGTTGATAGAAACATAACACCAAAGTAAGCAATATTGTGATGATAATGACGAGGGTAGGTGTGTGACAGGGACAGTTTAGGATAATTGCTAAGTAAATGAGATTAACCTACATGTCTGAGTGCACTGTCAAAAAAAGAAGTGCCAGGATACCAGAAAGATCTTAGGAAAGTAGAGGGAGTCCCAGGATAGTAGGAGGAGGTAGTGGGTTGATTCGGCAGAGATGACGAGTCTCAAGTAAGATCGGCGGATGCGTCCTTTACCACACTTTAGCTTCTGTTTGCTTTTCTTGGTATCATTGTTGTTTAGGTTTTTTGTTTGTTTTGCTTTTGCTTTTGCTTTTGTTTTAATGAGATAGGGTCTGGCTGTGTAGCGCAGGCTGTCCTTGAACGCCTATGGAATAGATTGTAAGAACGAAGCACATGGTCCAACTACACCCTGGTCTTTGTAAATCAAAAAGGTTAGTCTATGGAATGAAGAATCACACCGCCTCAAAAGCACATGACTTTGAGCAAGCTATTTTTTCCTATCTAAATCTCAGTGTCCTTGGCTATATGACAGGGACCGTCAGGGTGTCTCAGTTGTTTTGAAAGTCAAATAATAATAATAATAATAATAATAATAATAATAATAATAATAATAATAATAAAAAGCACAGCATGTGTAAGAACCTGGTAAATGTTTGCTGTGGTTATTTCCAGTAGAGCCTCCGATGCTTTCTAGAAGAGCACACCACAGGAAGAGGACTAAGCCAGCGCACAGGTGGACTGAATTTCTGCTCGCCCCCACTATCTCCCAAACCATCCCGGGTTTCCTTCAATATCAACTCCTTCCTTTGCATTGGTGGCACTTTTATGACAGTGTACAGTGCCTGTTCTAAAATCACGAGGATTCCAAAGACAAAGGTTGTCTCCATTTCATTCTGTCAACACCCACTAAACCCAAAGTGAAGCCAGGTGGGTAGTAAATCCTCTTAAAGTGGTATCGTTTTGTGCTTTGGGTGGGGGGAATTTTGAGACAGGGTTTCTCTGTTTAACAGTCCTGGCTGTCTTAGATCTTGATTTACAGACCAGGCTGGCCTCGAACTCACAGAGATCCGCCTGCCTCTGCCTCCTGAGTGCTGGGATTAAAGGCGTGCACCACTACCACCCAGCTTGTGCTTATATTTAATGATGATTAGATCTGCATCCTGAGAGGCTAGAGGAGAGGGGGGAAAAAGACACCACTCAGAATTCCAGCCTTCATCTCATGGCATTGCAATATTGTTTGCAGTTGTAGAATTTACCCTGTCCAAATTCAGGACTTTCTGGACCCAGTTTATCTAGTCCAACCTGTTTATTTGTTTGTTTGTTTATTTGTTTGTTTGTCTGGTCTGTATATCTATTGGCTATCACACATCCTTTTCTTCTTTTCTGTAAGAAATGTTTCTTACTCATACATTTTCTCCACAATAACCAGTAGCTACAATCAGTCAAATCAACAATAAGGGAAGGAACTGCCATTGATTTTTTTTTTTTTTTTTGCAAGCTCCCACTGCCTCCCATACAGAGGTGCACCTACCTCTGCTGTATCCAGCAGGCAACTTTAGCATGCATCGTATCTCTGGGCTATGTATAAAATATGAGGCATATGTGAGTCTTCTGGTTAGCTGGTGGAATTTACAGTCTTCCTGCTAGGCAGTGCTGACAGTGGAGCGTACGTCCCCAGGAGTTTACTGGAACATTCACATATGGTCCAATATTACACATACACTTGGCATCTTGATACATTTGAGATTCAATGTGTTTTCACACAGACAATTGGCATCTGGCTTGAATGTCTAGAAATACGGAGGGGAAAAGATGCCAGGAAGAAATCAAAGGAGGAGCATTGGAGAATGGCCTCTCTTCCAACCAAACGGGAAATGCTACAACTTCATCAGATGATCGGCTGTCCAACTCTGAAAATTCTGTGTGCCTTCGGGGTACTGTTACTTAAAATTAAACCAGAATGTTGTTTCCTTAAAATAAACGAGAAAGACCTGAGCTGCAGAGCTGATTTATTTTGAGAATCGAAGCCCTTTAGGAAGAGGATGTGGTAGAAAAGCCTCACGTTTCATCTCTGTAAGGGACCAGCTGTGTGTCCCTGGGCAAGTTGCAGAACCTCTGTGTGCATTGGTTTTCTCATCTATAAAATGGGAACAGACACACTTGAGGCTTTATGCATTCAGCAATTATGATAATGGATGAGATAGTGTAGCCTATGTAGTCTCATACAATATCATTTTATTAGCTTTGCTGAGCTGTTTTGTAAGTGTGACATCACCCTCGATTTTGAATTCATTGCTATTAACTGCAGTAGATGTTTTTTGTTTGCCTGAAGGTCTACCTAGAAATGATTCCCATAGCATTTTCCCTTCCCCTTCCAAGCTCAGATTCACCATTTAATCTAGCATGATTCTAGCCTGGGCCAGATCATGAGGACAGTTTTCCTAAGGCTCAGCCACATTTCTGTCCCCAGTATAAATAATACCAACAGATCCAGATAAAGGTAGCAAATTACACACAGCAACTTTTCTTTGTTGTTGTTGTTTTTTAACCATTTGCTAATTTTTATTCAAGATAATACTTGGAACAACAATGGGATGGGATGCCTTCAAGGAAAATGAGTTTCCACCTGAAAACTAAATTTAGATTCAGCACTAAATGGATTCAGATTGAAAGCAGAGATCACAACAAAGAGAAAGATTTGTTCATGGTGAGTTTCTATCACCTGCAACACAGACATCTAAACCAACAGTAAGTTAACAATTCAATGAAATAAGAAGGATAATGCTGTTGAGATAAAAACAACAGAAAGAAAGCCTGCCCAAGAGACAGCCATGCAGAGCTGTGGAAATCTCAGTATTGTTGTGACCACACACCACGAAGCAAGGCACAAGCCATGGTGGTCAAAAGCATCTATAAAAAGAAATTGGTTTGAAATGCTTAATGCTCGTGATGCAGAAATAATCCTGTCTCTTCTTTCATCGATTATAACTGAGAGCAAGTCAAGAATCTCACACCAGCCCGGTGTTCCACTTTGCCTTCCCCTGAACCATCCAAGGACTCTACAAGGCTTAAACAATCCCAAGAGAGGAGCCACCTAGTTTTTAAAGAAAAGTATACAGAGTACTAGCAACTGGCAAGGTCTCTGGAAAGGGGAAGACGCCAACAGGACTACTCCCTTGGCACCCCCCTTTACCAGGCACGTCAGCTTGCCAGGCACACACTCAACCACTCCTCACCGCAGTGCCCACTGCCTCCCAGGCTGCTGCAGGTGTCCATGTCTTCCAGACCCAAAATGACTTCTCTCTTTCCAACCCCAAGTACAACTTCACAAGCCTTCTTGTTTTCCTTTTCAGTCTCTGGAATTAAAATAATAATAATAACCATGTCCTCTTCGGTTCCTTTCCTTGATTCTAGAGCTAGCAGTGAACACCTTAACCTCATCACTTTCAACTACTTGACCTGATTTGCTACCCAGAATTGCCACCACCTTAAGCTTTAAGCCTGACTGACCTCCCTTTCCCATTTATGAAACACTAGTCATGGAAGCCCCTCTCATAACTCAGACCTTAAGTCTGTTCTGCTTCTAGACCGCAGACTCTCGCAAACTAGGAGGGTGCTTTAATTTTTCTTTGTGTCAAGCATCACCATCACTCTCCCAACATATGTACACCATAGTGAAGTGGCAAGCACTTAATCTCCTCTTTAAAATGTTTACAAAATATGATGTACAAGACTTTTTACCAAAGGAGAAAGGTCAACGGACTCTGGTATTCCTCTAGCTACCTCCCAGATCTATCTCAGTGGGAATGATTCTTTATGGATGGAGATCAGGCCTCTTGTTGACCACAGAAAGACAATCCTTGCATTTCTTCTGTGGCATCAGGTGAGAACCAGACTACATAAAATAGAGAGTGTAGAGTGTACTCACATGAAGAACACTGGCCCTATCCAGCATGATTTCTAAGCCAAATGGGAAGGATGACTTCTCTGTCTCTAGTTTAATGATATATTTTGCTCTCCATTTACCTATTACATCTATAGGTCTTAACCAGGGAATTGTTGCCATCTTACCTTGGTAACACCACTGTAAGAGAGACACTTAAGATAAGTGTTTGCCTCATATAGGTATTACAGGATCCCTGGTACCTGCATGAAGTCTCAATATCGCTTATACCCTGTGCTCACTGTGGGCATGTGTCACAAGTGAACATCCTGGAATTGTCATAAAACATTCTTCCAACATGAGAAAATCATGTATACTAAACTCCTTATAGAAATCTCTCAGACTGTAAGGTATTTTCTCAGTTGTTTTAGTTTGAACTACAAAGTAACATTGACAAAATTATATCTGGCAATATTATAGAAGTCACCAGAAATATTTAATTTTTTTTAATTAAGTAGAAAAGCTTTTCTAGTTTTATATTAAAATTAGTCACAGAAACTGTTTTAGTTATTCTCTCAACAAGGGAAAATAACCTTATATTTGGTTTACATCACATTCAAGCACATACACTACATAAAAATCTTAACAGATGTTTAGTAATATCAATTTTTCTAAAAGCTAATGTTTCTTTCTGGTTTTTACATTCAAGACTTATAATAAATGTCACAATTTTTAGAGTGCTTCATTTTCTTTCTTTTTCTTTTTCAAATGCATTCAGGAAAATATCTTGTTGCCTGTTTGTTTCAAATGCTAAGGGATAATTTTTTAGCACTCTCAAACACATCTGCTAAATTGTGATTTAGCCAAAGTATATATTTCCTTACATGCATAAAAAGAAAACAAACAGAGCCATCCTCACAGAATTGGCAGGGGACTACGTAAGACTTATGCACTGAGCCCAGGCCAGTTGACTGTTATCCATTCTGCCACCATTATTGAATAGCATGCCATTCGAGAATTTGGTAAAATCACCTAGAAGAGCTCAATATTAAGCCACAATTAAACGGGAAGCAAAGTGTTTGTCATCCATTAGTTCTACCAGTTCAAGGATACACGGTCAAATTTTAAGCAATTCATAAAAATTACTTTCACTTTAACAGGACTATGAAGACCAAGACCACTAGACGTAGAGTTTCTAAGATTTGGGAAATGAAAGCAAAGAATAACTGAAGTCCAGGTACATTTTCCCCCCTGAATTCAGAACACAACACATTCAGAGCAGCATGCAACCTTATAAGCATGCAATACATTCCTAAGTGAAGAGCAAATCATAAGAAACTTTCCACAGTTTAAGTATGTCACCAAGCTCACATAGTGTATATTACTTCTATCTAAAAGAAGGAGGGAAGAAGTACTCATAGGTAGATTTAATCCTACAGGAGGTACATGGATTATGCATGCATCTATTAACCATGCCTGGCATACAACCAGTACTCAGTGTGCACATGTATGTATTGATTTGTAGAATGAACCCATAGTTTCTTACCTGTTCCTTTTCTGCTTTCTAATTCTTTTAGAAATTTCTCAAACCACTGAAACACAAAAGAACGAAATATCGTAATCATTTATTCATCTAAGCCCATCCGAGAAATAGGGAAACTGATCCTCAGTGGTCATCACAGTGAGGGACTGGAACATCAATATCAATATTTCTTAGTACTCTTTTGTTAGCTGCACTCTTTGCCAGCTTATCACGGCTCACTCTCCTCTTTCAACTCCACTTCACAACCCTCTGACCAGAAAGATAAAGAAAAGAAGCCCTTGCCATCGTACCAGAGGGGAGAGACGAGGTTGGTGGTGGAAGGAAAAGCAGATGTGGGCAGACTTGCAGCTGCACCTTGTATGGACGGATTGGAGGCACGCTTTTAAAACACCAGGCTGCCAGCTCGCAATGTATACCTATGGCTCCATCCTGTTAAGTGACATGAGCCCAACTCGGAAAGACAGTCTCCCCTGTATTGGTTCCTTTTCTGGTTGCTGTGAGCAAACACCCGGCAAGCACTATCTTAAGACAAGGAAGGGTTTATTTGGCTTACAGTTTGTGGAGATGCAGCTCATTATAGTGGGGAAACTATGAAGGCAGGAGCATGGGGCAGTGGTCACATTATGTCCACCGTCAGAAGGCAAGGCCCAGGAACTGAGGACAGCACATAGAAACCTCAAAGTACACCCCCTGGTGACCCACTTCCTCCAGCAATGTTCCAAGTCCTAAAGGCTTCACAGCCTTACCAGATGTGTTCCAACAAACCGGGGGAGCATTTCGTGTTCAAACCACAGCAGCCATGTTTTCTCTCCCACGTGGATCATGCATGTAGATGTGTGGGGACCATGAGAGAAGAAGAGAGACAATACCTCAAGCAGAGAAGAAAAAGTTGTGGAATATATGTGACATAAAAAGCAAAAGGGAGATATTTGAGGGGAGCAAGGAGACTATCGAGAGGGAAGCAGAGGTGATGGGCAAGGGCAGAGGGAAATCGAATGGACAAGAATGTATTATGAAAATCCTATAACAAGCCCACTCAACAAGAGGGAAACTGTGCCTGGTACTGGGAATCTAACCAAACTACCCATGGCTAATGAAGTCATGGATCTTGGAGGAGAACCAACAACCACCACCTTACTAAACCAGCAGAATTCCTAACTACATTCTAAATATTTGTCCCTATATCCACAAATTGTTGCAGTTCTCACCCCCATCAAGGAAGCATCTCTTTGCAACAGATAGAGACCATACAGAAAACCACAACTAATAAACGCAGAGTCCTGGAACCCAGTCCCAAATGACACATCTACAACACAGCTCCTAACCCTAAGGTTCAGGGATCAGTACAGAAGAGGAAAACTATATGACTTCCATATAACTAGCTCCTGAGTGGCATGGGGAAATCACCAGAAAGGCACCTGAAGACATAGAAATGATAAATCCTAATGAGACTCTGCAGGGTGGTCGGGCCAGACCGACACCTGTCCAAGTGAACCCCTGCACCTAGCCAATGAAAGCAGGAACGGAACACAGCAGGCACAATCCACAAGGGCACACGGCAGGCCTCAACTTAGTGGGAAGAGAGGTGTACAGGAAGAAAATGGGCTGTTCAAAGAACTTCTCGGCTAGGGTGGCCTGCTGAGTCTGGAGATGTGACCTGTCCAGAAAAACAGTAGAGAACTCCAGACCAGACCACACACCCTTCCAGTCAGCATTCTGGAAGAAATTTTGAATAATTCTTCTGGTCATTAAAGTCCACAGGAAATTTTAGGGAAATTGGCCTACCCGGCACTTTGTAAAACCACTTACCAGAAGAATAAACAGTGAGCATTTGGAGATGTTCCTTTAAAAGGCTGAGAAGCATTCTTAAGTGCTGGCCTTTTCTTCCTCTACTTACAACCACACCCCCTACCCTTGACCCAAGAACACACACAAGAGTTCAGAAATAAAGACCTTAAATAGCTTTATAAACCAACTTAATCTCTAAGGCAAATGCAGTAAAGATGAATAAAACAGTGGTTCAAGATCAGATATTTTTTCAATTGATTAACAAATTTGAAGACTGGAAAACCAAGAATTGAAATTTTTTTTCTTAATCAGGCACAGTGGTACATGCATATATAATCACAGCACTCAAGGGACTAAGCAAGAGGATGGCAATGAGTTTGAGGCTAACCTGGACTATACAGTGAGTTCCAGGCTAGGACCCTGTCTCAAAAGAGAAGAAGAAAGAAGAAAGAAGAAGAAGAAGAAGAAGA
>CABHPR010156514.1:9110-36771 GCA_902168415.1 Peromyscus melanophrys | reverse complement strand
GGAGGAGGAGGAGGAGGAGGAAGGGGGAGGGGGAGAAGGGGGAGGGGGAGAAGGGGAAGAAAGGGGAGGGGAGAAGGGGGAGGGGGAAGGGAGAAGAAAAAAATTGATTCATGGCCCAGAAACCGTTAAGATCTCTTTATACTTGCCATGCAGATAATGAGATGGAACTCAGGGCATGTTTTTCACACAGCCATCACAGGAAATCTAAAATTATGTGAAATGCAGCTTGACACCTTAAAAATGTATATTCTTTGGCATATACTTGATGATTATTTTAAATGATTACAATGTATTACTATATAGTCTTCTGGATACAGAATGTAGGCCTTGCTATTTTTTATTTTTCAGTAGTCATAAAAGAACAGTGTTGATAAGAAAGGCTGTAGCAGCAAGATTACTTTCCCAAGAGAGGAAGGCATGTTTTTCTTTTCTAACAGTGTTGTTTATGTATTGTTACTAGTAGTAGTAGTAGTAGCAGTAGCAGTAGTAGCTGTGTCTGTGTGTGTGTGTGTGTGTGTGTGTGAGAGAGAGAGAGAGAGAGAGAGAGAGAGAGAGAGAGAGAGAGAGAGACAGAACATACAATGACATTCATATAAGGATTCTTGTTTTTCAACTTGACAATATTTGGAATTAACTAAAAACCCAGCCACTGGGCACACTTGTGAGAAATTTTTTGTTAACTGGATTATTTGAGATAGGAAAAGCCACCTTAACATGGGCCACACCTTCTGGTAGCAACCCATATGAAGGGCAAGGAAGAAGAAAGAAGGAAGCTCTGTTTGCCTACTTGCCCTCACTCTCGATGGCAACGGCATTCCATCACTGGTAATCGAGCCTACTTCTTCAGGATTCAGGCCTATACTGAACGCTAGCTGAGAATCCAGCCTCGTGGACTGAGCCGCGACTGGATTCTTGGACTTCAGTAGACAGTTAGGGTTGGGCTAGCTAGACCACAGCCTGTAAGCCACTCTACTAAATCCCCTTTATATAGAGAGGTTCACTCTATCAGTTCTGTTCTCTTAGAGAATCCTGACTAATACTGGAAGTCAGCAGACAATTGGGAGGCATCTGTTCTCTCCTTCTAATCTTCCATAGGTTCCAAGGATCAAACTCAGGTTACCAGCAAGTGCCTTTACCCACTGAGCCATTGTAGCAGCCTTGACATTTTCTATTCAAAGTACTCTATAAGAGGTTTAAAGAGAACTACCTTCTCCCCTGGAAATAACATCAGAATATTTTTCTATTTCATAGATTCCATTAAGTCATGTATGGGGAAAATGCATACCCTCATTCCTTGATCTAGTTATCTTTAATTTGATGTTCTAATATCAAAATTTGATGCACAATATATCAAATGGCATTTGAGAGGAAAACCTGGCAATCTGGAACAGTCTGCTGTGACCACTGCTTTCTATAATTACAAATGATTGCAGCCATTGACTGTGGTTGTAAATCCCTGTTTATATCTGCAGCTCTGACTCAGGCCTTGGATTCTCTTCTCTACTTTCAAGCTTTCACATCCCTGATATAAATTTTCACTTGCTTTAAGGACGTTTCCAACAAAGCTGAATCCATTGAGATCAATTTATGCCAATTATACCAAATGTTAGCAAGATACATTTCTGACTGAATTCAAAAGTTCCTAAGAGAAAAGACTGTGAACTCATTCTTCAGTGAATGGTTACATAAGTCCAGTATGCCCACAGGATCATCCTCTGCATAATTCAGACACATGTTAAGAAGTCATACTCCCATTGTAGAGGTTAAATATCTGTACAGACAAGGCTCCATGAGCCACAGTTCCCTCACATTTACAAGCACCATAGCATCTGATTTCCCTGAGAAAGAGACTAAAGGGTAATGGATTTGTGTGCTTCTCAGATCAGGGAGGGATGATCAAGTGACTGACGGTCAGGAATCCAGCCTCAGTATGCTCCTGACTGAGAGCTGCTGTCACAGTGCTTTAGGAAACAAGACACATTGAAGAAGACACCCTATGAGCCCCCAGAAGGGTCTTCCATTACACACAGCTAGAAAACCAACCTCTCTGGAGATACCCACAGCCTATCAAGCTCAGGTGAGGAGAAGGGAACTGGTAAAATTTACAACTGATTAACTGGCAAACTAGAACACACCCAAGTTACACCGATAATTTGGGTTGATTTCTGTTTAGATCAGAGTTCTCTAGAGGAACGGAATTAATACGATTTTTATAAATTCTAAAACAGAGTTCATGAAATTGGCTTATGTGAGAGGATAGTATAGCAATGTCCGTCTGCACTGAGAAAGCAGAACTCAATAGCTGCTCAGTCCATGAAGTTGGATTCCTCATCAGTCCGAATCTAGTACTGAATGTCTAGAATCCCTGTAGAGTCACAGTCAGTCCACGTTAGAAGGTCAGAAAAGCTGGAACGGCATGAGTGGAGGATGACAGCATCAGCAATAGATGTACATGCTCAGGCCAAACTGAAGGCAAGCGATCAGGCAGGCCACAGTGATTTTTCCTTAGATCTCTTGGAATCTGGGCTGTCTGTTGAAAGATGCTACCCACATTAAGGACAGGTCTTCTCTCTAGCTAATCGTCTTGAAAAATCCCAGCAGAGATGCCCTCTGCAGAGATGTGTCTCTTATATTGATTCTAAACCTCATCAAGTTGACTGATAAGTCACAGCATCACTGTTACCATGGCCTCCAATGAACCAGGAAATCTATACATCCACTGGCTGGAAAACAAAGACTATACTTAAAGCAAAATGCTCTCTTCAGTAATTAATTTCTGAAGGAACTTGCATTTCCCCACATGAAAGCACAGGCCAGTCGTCTACAGAATAAAACTCAAAACCTTGGTTGGGAAATACTGTGTCTGAAGCCAACTTAACTCATTTTATCTCTCATTTGTTTTTTCTTCTTTTTCCCTCCATGCCTGCCCATACACACTCCAACTTGACTCATTTTATCTCTCTTTTGTTTTTTCTTCTTCTTCCCTCCATGCCTGCCCATACACACTTCCAAAACTGAGCCCCAATTACACAAAACCTGCCACTGTTTTCTCAGTAAGCCACACTTTCTCGTAAAATTCCACAAGTAAAGTTCCCTCTGTTTATATCGTAAGAGACAGATTGTCCCTTCTTGGAGAATTTTCTGATTGTTTCCTTTCTTGAGTGCTGCATAGTTAGTTGTTCCCATCAAATTCTGTGCAGACCTCTTTACAATAGTTATTTTCACTTGTAAATAACTACTGAATTTCTTTTCCTTTGAAACAATATGTCACTATGCAAGCTGGCCTCAGATTCATGATCCTCCTGCCTTAGCAGCCCGTATGCTAGATCACAAGTATATAAATGGACAAGGTAGCCCAAATAAACCATAAGACCTTTGGAACAAAGACAGCCATTTTTTCTCAACTCTGAACATGTAGGTCTCTTATATGACTGTTCAAGAGATGTGAACAACTGTCTATGTATCCCAGCTAGGGTACTGACAATAGACCCAAGAAATAGGGTACTAAACTCCAATTTGGCAAAGAAATGAGTTTATTGGGGTTACTTACAGAGGCATGAGTGTGGTGATATTTTGTATATGATTTAACAAATAAAGCTTGCCTGAAGATCACAGGGCAAAGCCAGCCACTACTTAACCATAGAGGCTAGGCAGTGGAGGCACAAGCCTTTAATCCCAGCACTAGGGAGGTGGAGACAGGAAGTGATATGGCTGGGTGGAGAGAGGAATATAAAATGGGAGGAGACAGGAGCTCAGTTCTCTTTTCAGGCTAAGGATTCGGTAGAAGTAAGAAGTTTTTCTAGTGGCAGCTACTCTGCTTCTCTGATCTTTCAGCATTTACCCCTATATTTGACTCTGGGTTTTTATTAAGACCAATTAGGATTTGTACTACACATGAGTGTGGAATTACTTACAGGAACACGGACCATTTGATGGAAGTTGCATCATCAAAAAGCCCATTCCAGCATGGGTGATGACTCACCAGAGCTTTAATGCTGGAGCTCTGGGCACAGCGTGCAGGTAGTCTGAGAGGATGTGGAATTCCCTCCTCTCTCCTCTCAGCAGAGCTCACTCCTTGTGAGAGAGAGAGGGGGGGATCTTGTAAAACTGCTGTTGGGAACTTCCTGGAGCTTGTAAGTTGTTTGCTTCCCGAGTCTTACGAATCCCTGCTCTACGATGGAATTTTTCAGTTCAGAAGAGGCCACTCCATAATGAGGCCTAGCTCTTAGAAAACTCAAAAATTAAAAAGTTTGCTGACAGCTGTTGTGGAATATTCATTTAACCATGTAAAGATGTGCTACATTTGTTTGTGTTGCGTTTGTTTAATGATGTTAATATGTGTTACATTTGTTCATGCCGCATTTGTTTACGATGTAAAGATACGTTGCTTTGCCTGTTTCAGGCACCTAATTGGTCTAATAAAAAGCTCAATGGCTAATAGCTAAGCAGAGGAGGGATAGATGGGGCTGGTGGGCAGGGAGAATAAGTAGAAGGAGAAATCTAAGCTCAAGAAAAGAGAAAGAAGGAAGAGAGGATGAGGGAGAAGAGGGAGACACCCAGGGCCTGCCAGCCAAACACGGAGTAGGACATACAGAATAAAAGAAAGGTAAAAGAATAGCCCCGAGGCAAATGTCGATGAAGAGAAACAGGTTAAAATAAGTTATAAGAGCTGATGGGACAAGCATAAAGTAAGACCAAGCATTCATAACTAATAAGTGCTGGGGATGTCTTTCTGTACACTGTGAATATGTGCTGGTCTGATTTGATTGATAAATAAAATGCTGATTGGCCAGTAGCCAGGCAGGAAGTATAGTATATGTGGGATAAGCAGAGAGGAGAATTCTGGGAACAGGAAGGCTGAGTCAGGAGTCGCCATCCAGACACAGAGGAAGCAAGATGTGAAGGCAGAACTGAGAAGAGGTACCAAGTCACGTGGCTAAACATAAATAAGAATTATGGGTTAGTTTAAAAGGAAGAGCTAGTCAGTGGTAGGCCTGAACTAATGGCCTAGCATTTTAATTAATATAAGCCTCTGTGTGTTTACTTGGGTCCAAGCGGCTGCAGGACTGGTGGGTAAGAGAGATTTGTCCTGACCATGGGCCAGGTGGGACACAGGAAAACTTCAGCTACAAATAAGTGTCTGTGTCATGATTTGGGAGCTGGTTGGTGGCCCAAAAGAAAGCCTGTTGCAGACAACCAAATGAACCTGCACTGGAAACTAATTTGGAATCAGAGGGTGTACAGCAAGAAAAACAAACGCATTTATTATTCCACTGAGCAGGTCATCCCGTAATTCCAGCATTGTATAATCCACTCAATACCGATCAGGGTGGCCACAGCTCTCTGGTCCTTAGACTGTGTACAACCCTGACAGATTCCTATAAATAACCCAACTCCTTGCCATTCATCAGTAGGCAATATCACTAAAGACATGGCTTTCCACTTTTGCACTTCTCAGGTTACCTGCCTCCTCAGGGATGGATGATTTGATGCTCACACAATCATGTAGGAGTATTCACTCATCCATCATGTGCTGATCACTGCTAATGTCTATTTCCTAACATCACTGGCACTCAACATTTCAAGTGTATCATCCCTAAATACTGGAAGGGCATGGTATTACAAGCTTCAAGATATTCCTGACTACATGGAAAAGTATGGCCTTAAAGAAATAGTCTCTCTGTTTTATCAGTTTATCTGTCTAGGAGTGAAAACAATGAATCTTAGAAGAACCTTTGCTTGAAGATAAAATTGAAGCCATAAAGGCAGTCATTGGTAGAACTAATTCTCAACCTCGGATCCTTTCTCTGTTTCGAAAAGCAGATACGCATCTATTCTATAAAGTCATGGAGTATGTACAATAAGTCAGTATGTACTGTTAGTTAACATATACAGAAGATCTTTGAAAAAATCTATTCAATGTACTTGTGTCAATTAAGTAGGGAACAGGGCATAGTTAATTGGACCTGGAAAGTTTGCCCTACGAATATTCTTGAACATTCATCTCATACATTATTAATTAAGAAATACAAAAAGAAAATTGGCTGTCTCATTTCTTTCTAGATCCAGAAGCAGGACAGGCCTAGGTGAGCTCCTTTTATCAGCCAAAAAGAAAACACTTCCTCTGAGATGAAAGAAATGTGAAAATGTGCCCACTGTGGCCCAGAGTGGGACAGAAAGCCTGTAAAACACAACAACCCAGAGCTTGCCTGCTTCTCCATGACAAGATCAGGAGCATTAAAACAATGTGACCAGGGATTTCTAGAGCTCTTAGAGACCTCATCAACACTGATGCATAACTATGCCAGTAGATAATGTATTTGTAGTTGTCTCATTTAACATTGTAATAGTAGTCAAGGGGAAAGTTCCCTCTACAGAACATCTTTCTCCATCCTCCTAGACACATGTGCTTCTCTGACTATTCCTGGGGCCACGCAGGATTTAATGATACCATCATGTTCAAACAGACACATGGTATTTTATTTTTCTCTCTGGGAAATACAAACTCAATAATTTTGAGTAATTGTCAACAGTGAGTATACCACCCCTAGACATATTTCCCCAAATGAAATAGTCACAGCCAAGATCAATAAAATAATTCTATTTGTTTAGTGACTGACTCTAAATAAAATCACCATTTCGCTAAACCACATGTCCTACCCAACTGTGCATCACATCCTGGGCCAGCAGCTCAAGAACACACAGACCTCCCTGGTAGAGTGGCACAGGCCTACAATCCCAGTATTGGGTAGGCTCACGCGGAAGAATTCCTTGTACAAGGGCATCCCAGGCCTCAGAACAATGGCTTTTTTGGAAAAAAAAAAGAGAGAGAGAGAGAGAGAGAAGAGAAAGTAAGGAGGGAAGGAAGGAGAAAGCTCAAGACTGTGGTTTCAGAAGCATCCTCCTCCTGCTTCTCCTCTTACACTTGGAGGGAAAACTTCTGAGCTGAATGAAACGTTCCACTTAAGTCATCAGTCGGGAAAGAAAAGTTCTGTTGTTTATATCTAATATCTAGAAATGTAATTTTTATTCATTGACCTTCTTTTTCCTGGGAACTTGCTAAGTCAGCTTATTAGTTTTAGGGAATACACATGTATGACAGGGCTCAAACTACTAGAGTACTTGGTTAACTGTACTCTCCCACCTACCATATTAAATTTTGTAATTCATCTCTAAGAATTAACCTTATTCTCTATGTGCACATTCTTGAATGAATCCCAGCCCCCAACCAATAAGGCAGTTGACATAGACTTTTCATGATTAAAAAACATCATCACTCCAAGTTTATTATTAGCCTTGTCATTATTTTTATTTGTGTTGAAATGTGATTTTATTTGTATGTTAATAAATAAAGTTGCTTAGGGGTCAGAGCTATTAGCAAGCCATAGGGAAAGCCAGGGCAGTGGTGGTGCACGCCTTTAATCCCAGCACTTGGTAAGCAAAACTAGGTAGATCTCTGTGTGTTCAAGGATACTGCCGGCATTGGAGACACACGCTCCAATGTGTGTCCAGAGGTCTGTACAGATAGGCAGTGACGAGGCAGTCACGTAGTTGGGTTTATGACCAATGAGAAGGCAGAACAGAACTCTATTTAAAGGGGAACGCACAGGAAGTAGTTCTTTTTCGGAGAGGTCTCTTGGTGGGAGAGGCTAGCTGGCGGAAAGCGGGTAAGGCTCTTAGCTCTGACCTCTTGGGCTTTCATCTTTACATTGGCTCTGTGTTTCTTATTTAATAAGACGGTTGGATACATCTACAATTATTGCCATTATTACTATTATTATTAATGAAGTACATGTTTCTTATTGTTGTGGTTGAGTCAAAAACTCATCCACAATAATAAGAAACCAGTTGCATGTCCTGGTACTTGCTGGTCTCCAAAACCCTCATTCCACATATTTAGATTGCAATGAATTATGCATCTTCAGCAGCTATTTACCTTAGAACTCCATGTACATTGCAGAGCAGAAATACAAAGAGAGAAAGAAGTCTTGAAGTGCCACAGAAAGAGCCAACTGTTCTTATTTTTGCCTCTCTGGTGTCTGCAGTTCAAACTAAGCAGTGTGATAGAGTTAATACACTTAGAGAAAATATTAATTTATGTTTTAATTTTACACAGATAACTCGGATTTATGATGGGCCAGATGTGGAGATGACCCATAAAACTCTCAAAATTACATTTAGACATGTAAGGAAATAATGTAATGACTTCCCAGGAAACTATCTCCCTCTTTCTAACCCCATTAAAGAAGCAATGTGGAAAATGTTTCAAGAATAATCAACAGTTCACCAGGCTGGTTAAAATAGAAGCTTCTTTTCCACACAGAGGAGACTCAAAACTTAAGGAAATGGAGCAAGAGGTCCAGGACACACTAAAGCAATCTTGGACATCTTCGCAGATGTGGACTGTGTTGTTTATCTTCAAGAATAGCAGAGCTCACACGTTTTCTGGATTGCAAGTGGAGAGTGTATCATTTTCCACTCGTTTGTGAGAATTTTCAATTTCCAACCCATTGATCATCCAGCAAACAATCTTCGGAAATAGAATCACTGGATGGGTAAAGATTCCTGACATTTCTAGAAATTTCCAGAACAAATGCAGTTCACAATTGACATGGACTCTAAAGATCACAGCAAAGTAAAGAAATAAATATAAGCCCCATCATTGGAAAGAATGAGAAGTTTCGATAGTATTCATGGCGTTCTCCAGTTCCTCCTAACAGAGTTAGAAAAACCAGGTGTGGTCCTTGAATCAAAATTGAAACTAACTCTACAGAGAGAATTCAATCACCATGAGTAAGTAATCATGACTAATACCAAATAAAGTTTTATAAGGCTACTTTTATTCTAAACCATCTGAGTCACTGTCAGAACTGGCTATTTCATATTTTTTGCACAGCTTCTTAAAGTGTAAAGTCATATGATCGCATATAACTCAGACTTTCATAGGCCTCATAGATGTAGGTGATAGGTTACTTTTAACACCTCCATACAGACAATTTAAATTCACAGGATATATATTAACAAGTTAGAAAAACCAGAACTTGAGAAAACTGCAGAGATTTTAGGATATAAAATTAATTTCCATGTGGTGATTATTACACTGAGAAATTCTAAAAGAGAGTATGTGTGGCTTCTAGATGTGGAGTATTCTTTAGACTACTTCCTTTTTTTTAAGATGGGCCTTAAACCACAGCTTCTCCCATACTAAACAAGAGTTCTACCACTGAGTTGTACCCCTAGTCTGATAACTGTTTTTGAACTTTATTATTTCAAAGAAAAAAAGAATGCAGCTAGCACTCTTGAGACTTCCATGTAAACAACAAAGCCACCACACTACATGGTGGTGCTGCACGATGTTGAAGATGGCAGATGGGGGCCAAGCCAGGGCAGCCAAAAGGCGTTGCCCCAAATCTCTCTCCTCCGTAGGAGAGAACACATCTGTTTTAAAGAAAAGCTCTGAAGAAAGAGACTGGATTCAGATGCCATTTCCCATATGACAAACTAACACCACACAACACATGTAAGGATTTCCTCTCAAAGCAGTTAATTCAGTCACGAAACTTCACAGATGAATATCAGGACAAGGCAGTCTTACAGTTTAGGGCACATGGTGTTACAAGGGTGATGCAACATAGTACAGTTTAATATTATGTAGGTCAACTTTTCAAATGATAAGCTGACTATATGATACAAAAGTTTACATTCATACATTCCCCTATACATAAATAATTGCTTTGGGAGAAGGCTTGACTTTTATAAAGCCTTATACATATTTATTAATATATATTACTATTAATAACACCAATACTTCACTTTAAGGTTTGTTTCTATGTGGAAGGTTTAGAAATGGAGAAATCTAACCCTGTCAGGATGAATGAATGCTCTGCTCAACCTCTACAAGAAGGTCTTAGGTAAATTCTAATCTGTCTGAATCATAATCAAATCAACATTTTAACAGTCTTCTATCAAGCAAATACTATTTGCTAGGGATATAAGGGGCATGAACAAGCTTCTATTTAACAAATACTGGCATAAAGCATAAATAGATGAGAAGTTAATTTTGGTTCACGGCTTCAGAGGTTTCGGTCCATAGCCCATGCTATGGGCAGTTGGGCCTCATGGTGGGAGCATAGGGCAGAGGAACCCTTCATCTCATGATGACTAAAGACAGGGAGATAACAAAATGTCCAAGATCTCAATATCTCCTTCAAGGACACACACGTGACAATCTAATTTCCTCCCATTGAGCTCCACCTCTGAACGTTTCTATCACGTCCCCATAGTGACACGGGCTGGGGATCTTTCTTGAGTCTTGGGCAGACCCTTATCTAATCCATGGCCTGACATACAGAGGCTTCCTACCTCGTCAGTAAGATACACGAGAAGGAACTGCTATGAGACCTAAGTTACTATGAGTTACTAAGGAACAGATGGAGAAAGGGCCACAAACGAAAATTTGTTTGGGCCCATGGGGAGGGAAATGGAAGAGTTGTCCAAGGAGAAAGATACTTGAGCATCTTGGAGGAGTGCCTGGAAACTGACATGGAGACGCGGCTAAGGTAGGGGAAGCACAAGGCTGGAGGGAGCTCGAACCACGTGTGTCTCCACAGAGCCAGGAACAGCACCAGATGTCCAAGAGCCAGTAGTTGAGCCATCATTGATTTGAACATAAAAACAGTTGCATGAATACAATCTGTAATTTTCATATAAACAAACCATGCATTGCAGCCACACCGCTCCTCAACTTCGTCATTTGACACTGGAGGGAAACGTCCTGTAAATTCTCTTTGAAATTTTACAAGATCATCCAAAACACATTCTAGTGGAAAGTTACAAACACAATTATGGTAGACATAAATTCATGAATGACTTACAGTTGAACTTAAACGAAAAGGAAAACCCCCACAATTTATTTCTTTTCCATCACCCTTGAATTTCGGGTTAAGCATTTCATTCCATTTTGTCTTCGGAAGGACCAGGTGGTGGAAGCTGTCTGGAGCACAGCACAGGGTCAACAGCTCAAGTGCTGGACAGACTCAGGTTTCATTCCCGCCTCCGTTTTGCAGGAACTGTGTGACCTTGGCGAGGTTTCTCATCATCTCTACCTCAGTTTCCTTGCATATAAATCAAGAGTTACAGCACTGTGTGGCTCGAATAGCCTGTTAAGTAAAGGCTATGTGGAAAGAGTTTGCAGAGAGTCTGCTGTGCAGTGGGAGCTCAGTGAATAACTGAAAAATAAGGACGGAACAAGATAGTGAAATGTCAACCTATAAAATACTAAGAACCTAACTCAATCAACAAACAACTGAAAAATCTCATAGTCTGGATATTCAAAGCAGGGTGGGTTTCAGATGAACATGGTTTGAATTTTTTTTTCTGGTAAAGTGATTTGGTTCTCTTTCATCCTTGCTTAAGTGTAGAACCAATCAAAACCGTCCTCACGAAACTCTCTAAGCTTCTTGGATGTGCCTCCCTCCATTTTTCTATACTTTAAAAATATTTATACTGGGGCTGGAGAGATGGCTCGGTAGTTGATAAGACATACTACTCTTACAGAGGACCCTAATTTGATTCCCAGGACCCATGTAGGACAGTTCACAGCTACCTGTAACCTCAGCCAAAGGGGATCCAACATCCTCTTCTGGTCTTTATGGGCAGCTGCATCCATGTGCACATAACTCTCAAACACAAACACACGCATACACATAATTTAAAATAAATTAACAATCTTTGAAACATTTATGCTATTTACTGTACACCTAGAAGAAATGTACTAATAAACTAAAGAAAGGGGTATCTGGATATTTGAAAAGCCTGAATACTCATACATAACTTGGTACATCTCAGGTAAGCACCAAGTGGAAGCCCAAAGGAGCAGTTACCATGGTGAACTTGAATAGATAAGCGCTGATATTCAGTGAACACTGTCGATTGACTAACTCATCAATGATGATGTAGCTTTTCTACAATGTCTGCTGAGTAGAATTACTTAGGATTTGTGTGTGCGCATGCACGTGCATGTACATGCACACATGCACCTGTACATTCAGGTTTGTGAATGCATGTATGCTTGCCACAGTGCATGTGGGGAAATCAGAGGACAACTTCAGATGTTAGTCTTCACCTTCAACCTTGTTTAAGACGGAATCTATTTGTTGTTTTTCTGCCATATACCCCAGATTAGCTGGCCTGCTGGTTCCAGGGATTCTCCTGTCTCTATCTCTTATTGCATGATAGGCATGCAATCCCTGTCTCTGCTTCCTATTGCGTGATGGGCATGCTGTGACTGTAGATGCTTGAACCATGCATATGGCTGTTACATTAATTCTGTATTTCACACTCTGTTTCTCAAGTTTGTGTGGCAAGTGCTTTTACCCACTGATCCATCTCTCAAGCCCCGGGGATTTTGCCTTTTAAAACACTCTACATCTTCTTTTTTTTTTTTTTTTCTTTGTGGTTTTTGAGACAGGGTTTCTCTGTGTAGCTTTGCACCTTTTCCTGGAACTCACTTGGTAGCCCAGGCTGGCCTCCAACTCACAGAGATCCGCCTGCCTCTGCCTCCCGAGTGCTGGGATTAAAGGCGTGTGCCACCAACGCCCAGCTCACCCTACATCTTCTAATTGAGTTTAAGCTAAGAAGGAGATTGGTATTCTTTTTTTTAATTCTCAGGAAATTCATATATCTATGTTTGAGAAACATTGCTGTGGTAGAAAATAGACATACTCTGCAAAAGCAGAAGAAATAAACAGTATTTGCTAAAGAGAGAGTAAAGATGGTTATATATTGATTCTTGTTTGTATTAATAATTTTGAAAGACGAAAATAATCTTTCTCATAAAATGTCATTTGTTTAACTTAATCCAATTGATCTTTAACATTTGATGAATGCTTGCTATATACATTGCACATTGTTCTAATAACTGCCAGGAATATTCTTTAAAAGTCAGTAGCATAGTTCGTGGTAGAGGGAATAATGCAATTATAGAGACAATGTTTACACACAAAAACATAATGATAGATAACTATAACACAATAACATGGACAATTAAATCAACTGATTCCAAAGCTCTCAGGGAGGCCAAGAGGAATAGCCAAAGCAGCTGGACTCTGGGGAAGCTGGACTCTGGGGGAAACTGAGACAGGGTTTGAAGTGGTAAGATTTGAAGAAACATTATAAACAGGATGAAGGAATTTCAGCATGTCTTTTGGGGTGTACATTGCAAAGGATCTAGCTTTCAAGTCCTTTTTCTAGCTGGCCCTCACTTGTTCTTTAAAAGTATGCCCAGGCTGCTGTGGCCTCCTACAAGGCTCTCCTTTCTTCATAATTCATTGCCTGTGTGGCATGTGAACAAACACATACCATGATAAAATGACAGCCGGAGCCTCTCCCTGGAAATGAAAAGTCTCTAAGATCAGCTTAGGAAGAAAAACAAGCAAAAATAATGGAACAATCCTATAGAAATCAGACATGTGTACCACTCTTGAATTTGTTTTATTTTCTCCCTTTGTCTGAATGGGCTTCCTGGCATTTTAGGCTCTTGGCTAATGTGCTTTCTTTTACCATTTGTCTTCATTCCACAGTCTTGTTCCCTTTGATTCGACTGTCTCCTCCCTTTGACATGTTAGCGGCATTTACTTAATATTGGTTGAAAATTTTGTTTCTTTAATTTACAATTTGTGGTTGGGAAATGATCTGCTTTTGTTTCAGGTTGTTTAATGTTTTCCAATATAATATTCCTTCTTGCACTCCAGCGGGTTCATTTACAAAACATTTAATGTCATTTGTGTCTTTGAAGAGTCGTGCCTTTGGTTAGAACAAAAGTGAGTTCCTCCAGAGAGCTTGTGATGCTTTATAATGGGTAAAGATTAACTTCACTAGGTTTGTGAACCAATAAAGGGAGTAGGAAACTTTGGATATTTATTCCTTTTATCTATTAATGTTTCATTCAACGAAGTATTTATTGAGACACCATCACTGTGCCAAATTCAAGGCACAAAGAAGGTTAAGCTCCTGAACCAAATAGCTTATAATTCTTTGAGGGGACTGGAGGGAGAGAAGAAAAATGGGGAGTAAGAATATAATATGAATACAAAGGTAAACACAAGGAGCTATGGGGGGGGGGGGTCAGAAAGAGGTCACCATCTCAGAGAGAGCCTTCCAATACAGCCAAAGCAAAAGCTTAAGCTCCATAAAAGAAAGAGAAAATGTTATCCCAGGTCTTCGATGGAAACTGTATTGCAGAAGACCAAAGTCATGAGATGTTGTTAAGCTTCAAGTGTGGATGAAATGACTCCAAAGTAAGAGATAGGCATGGACCTGATCCCAGTTTGAAAGGTGCGAACTCAGCACTAGAAATAGCATGAACCCATTCAAGTACATTAGCAAGGAGATGCACTGCTGGCTTAGTGTCACAGTGGTTTGGAAAAGAGAATGAAGGCTGGGTAACCAGAAGAGGCAACCATCAGCTTGAGAGTAATGAGATCGTGAGCAGAGGTGTCAAGACTCACATACAGGATTTGAAAGAGTAGAAAGCAGAGCTGACAGAATCTGATGAGTGGGTTGGTTTAAGGGTGGATATGAGATTAGAAAGAGAGCAGAAAAAGGTGATGTCCAGGTGTCTAGTTTGGACAACTGGTGGGTTTGATCTCTGTACCTAAGCAGTCTTCTCTTATACTTGTCAGGGCATGAATAGATTTTGCCCAGAGAACTAAGTTAAACACATGCGTTTAAGTAGTAAGGGAAATTTAAGCAGCCTGTTCACAATTCAATGTACAAAATTTCATTTGCACTTACATTTGTATGATATCTGAATAAGGTACCTCGTAATTTTATTCTATTGCTTTTTAATAAAACAGCACAAAAATTATAAATGAGAAAATGCGTCATTTAAAATGTATTGTCTGAGGACATGTTCTTCCCATTTTTAAATCATAGACATTTGATAACATTTTTAATCCTATTTTTTTGTTTCATAATTGTTACTGCCTTTTAAAGATTTTATTTTTAGAGCAGTTTTAGGTTCATACCACTATAGGAAAGGGATGGTAAATTCTCATATACTCACCCTTCTCCCACTTGCAATATCTCCTCTGTTATTATATCCCCAAAGACATATTTACCACAACTGATGAACCCACATTGGCACATCATTGTCACCCTGTTGCTGGATCCTAACGGCTCTCTTGGGGGAGGGGGTGAGAAGGCACAGCACAGACACTGGGAGTCAGTTGAAGGCAAACAACAGACTCATTTATCCAATAACAGGGAAGGCTTATATACCCTCCTCCCAGCACCCAAGCTGGGCCCCAATCTGGTGGCATTGCATGGTCATCCCTCATTGACTGGGCATGATCAGGAACTCTGACAGTGACCAGGAACTCTGACATCACCTGTTGCTAGGCCCTCAGGCAGACTCCAGGTTGGCTCATAAGGAAATACATTATGTGCATGCCTTGGCAACTGGTTTGAGCCAATTTCCTGGACCCCATGGACCTGTCCTACTACATCACCCAAAGTCCACTTTATTTTAAGGCATCTGTCATGATGCTGTGCATTCTATGCGTGTACACAGATGTATAGTGACATTTGTCCATCATTAGAGTATCTTATAGAATATTTTAGTACTCTAAGTTACTCAATTATTTTAACACCTGAATATAGAAAAGAGACTTTTCTACATTCATCATCATACATTCAGCTAGTATGGCAACTGGCTGCAGAATCACATTGTGTCAATGATTGGTCTAGTGTAGATTATTGACACTTCCTGAATTCTTGGAAAACATTAATGTGTAATTAGGACAAATAGAACATTTTCCTTGTTTAAAATATGTTGTGCTGCCATACTTACCAACCATTTTCAAATGCTTGTTGTGTTAAAATGTGAAGGAATTTGAAACAGCAAGAAGCCAAAGGAAAATTTATCCTTCCATAAGTATCAAATGGTCCAGAACAATGACAACTACAAGTTAACTGACACTGTATTTCAGGAATCAAGTCAGATTCCTGCCCTTGGGGATATGTACCATAGTGAAAATAGACATTTTTATGAGAATAATTATTCAGTTTATTAAAATATGCTTGATAAAAAATATACATGAAAGCTTTCTGAAGTGATGTTTTCATATAAGCACAAACATTGTGAAATGGTTTTCATAATCAAGCATGCCTTATCCAGTGAGCATGGGGGGAGCTTAGAATACAAGATGTAACTCCAAAGACAATTTTGAAAATAGAATCAATTACTATTAACTACAGTTCCCAGGCTACATGCTAGGTGTCCAGAACTCGTTCACCTTAGAATGAATGTATGTGTCCTCTGAGCACACTCTCTCTCCATTTCCTATACCTTGCCCCTATTAGGTTGACTTTTTTTAGATTCCATATATAGGTGAGATCACACAGTATTTTTCTCTCTGGCTTGTTTCACCCAGTTATGTGGTCCTCTGTGTTCTTTCATGGAGACACAGATTGCAGTTTTACCTCTTTTTATGACAAAAAAAACCTAAACCAAAAAAAAAAATTGACACAATTATCCTGATCATGAATCATGTAATTAGTTCATCTTCATTGTCAACTTGACTGGATTTTCGATCATCTAGGAGATAAGCCTATGGGCATGCCTGGAAGGCCTTTCCAAGTAGCATTAATTGAGCCAGGAGGACCCCCCCTAAATATTGATGACACCATGAAAAACAGAGGGGAGAGAAGAAAGCCTGAAGAACACCCGTATTCATCCATCTCTGCCCCCTGACTGAGGATGAAATATGCCACCCAGTCCCTACCATGATGGCCTGTATCCCCTCCGACTGTGAGACAAAGTAACTCCTTCTTTCCTTAAGTGACTTCTGGTCAGGTATTTGGTCAGAAGAACAGGAAAGGTAACAACTAAACCTAAGAAACAAAAATCAACTCCAAATGGAATGTGAAACACAGAAGCAAGTTCCTGCATACATCGGTCTTGGCAATGACTTTTGCATTTCAGACCAAAAATCTCCGCTCACAAAAACAAAGATACATAGCACTACATTACAATGAACCCCTTCTGCATAGCAAAGGAAATGAAATGAAATTGCAGCTTATGCACTGGGAGAAATATTTGCAAAGTATGTGTTTAATAAGAGGTTTACATCCAAAATCTATATTGAACTCAATAGTGGACAGAAAAAAAAACTTGATTGAAAACTAGGCAAATAATCTGAATATATACCTCTCCAAAAAATACATAAAAATAGTCAACAGAAATATGACAAGATGCCGGACAGTATAAATCATAAAGAAGACACAGGTCTAGAGATGGCTCGTCAGGTAAGAACATTTGATGTGTAGACATGAGAATCTAAATTCAAACCATGTGCACCTGTGACCCCAACACTGTAGAGAATGGATACAAGAGGACTGGAGATTCCTGACTCCCAGAGTAACCTCAGGCCCAAATAATGACCTTCTCAAGAGAAAAACTTGGAGAATAGTTCAGCACCCATGAGTGCACACCCAATGTCTTCATCTGGCCTCCAGGCACCCATGAGTGCGCACACACACACACACACACACACACACACACACACACACACACAAAGACACAAATGGGTCCAGTGGGGCATGCCTTGTACTCCTGATACTCGAGAGGCTACAGCAAGAGTAGTGCTGGGCTGTTAAAAAGAGGGTACATAGCAAGTACCAGGCCACCCAGGAGTAGAAAGCAAGACTCAAAAGCAAAGCAGAAGGAGGTGGAGCGAGAGGAAACAGAGAAGGAGGAAGAAGAGGGGAAGATTCGTATCAGCACCACTGTAAGACAGCATCCCCACCTTCCTCCATTGATCCTGCGTTTCTTTGAATCATTTCCTATGTTTAGCTAAACATTTTTGGGGAACAGGTTCTTCAAAGCTCCACTGTATTCTTTCCATTTTGATGAACCGATTTCCCATCTTTCCTTCTAAGAAGTGACCTGAACCCCCAGAAACTTCACTGAAGTAGAAGAGCTCTAAAGTTTTGTGGTTTTTGTCCCACCTCTTAGTTTATGTATTTCTAAGGTATGAACATTGCTTCTCTCTGCTTACCGTACCTGATCAATGTGATATTGTTAATGTAGAAGACCAGTGCGATGTTCTGTACAGCATCAAGACAACCCATTTCTCTGCACACTGTTAGAGCACACAGTGACACAGGTACAGTCCTGTCTCCAGAGCTTAAAGATGAATGCCGCCAGAGCAGACTGTAAGCAGGTTATTTTTGGTGAATCTTCCAAATTTGTAAGTAGTAAAAGGCATTTTTCAGGTCAATACCTGTATACCAGGTGCCAACGTTCATGGTGATTTGTTCCAATAAAGGTATCATGGATAGGACAGCAGGAAAAATATGATTGCCATCATTATAGATGTGTGATTCATAGTCATTCTCCAAGATCCATTAAAAGTCTTCACAGATCAGGGGACTGGATTAAATGGGAATATTATAGGTATTACTCAGCAAATTTCCAGGATTGGGCAGTGACATTAATTTATGCAATCTCCCATGAAATACTGGGTTTTTTTTTTTTGTTTACTACCCTTGTAGGAATGAGAAATTCCCTTGGTTTCCAAGATGCCCATGTAGCTATAATGACCCTCATTTTACAGGTCAAAGAGTAAAGGTGGGGGCTCTGGCAGTGATCATATACAATTACACACTGGAGTTACAACAGTAACTGGCTCTATAGTAGCTTAAAAGCTTGGGCCAAGAGAGCTGTGTTCTCGACCACTCAAAGCTATCGTTTTAACGAACTGGTAAACTACTGTGGGCCAGTTAGACCATGGCAATTAATGTAATTAAGAGTAAGTATTTAGTAGTTCCTGAAAGATCTAGAATTCTGGGTTGCCTTTTCTGTCTTTTTCTTTTTCTTTTCTTTTTTTCTTGTTCTTTCCTTTTTCTTATTTTCTTTGAGGTACTAGGACACAAACCCAGGGCCCCATACATGTCAAGCAAATGCTCTGTCACTGAGCCCACACAGTCCTAGCTGTTACATTTTTCATAGTGCAGAAATAGTTTCATGCCTTCTAGAGAAATATATGGTCTTCTCTTGTAATGAATGATGATGGATCCTTCTTCAAAGAGACCGGAAGTCTTCTTCAATCAGAGCTCAGCAGCAACAAATTGATTAGGTATGGATGAGTACTCGAGGGGTGGCCTCAGCTCTCCATTATGTCAACGCTTGGAATTATGGATAACATAATTTGAAGTTTCTTTATGATTTAGGTAGACTAATAATCTAACAGACTGCCCATCTCTTTTCTTTGCTGGGGATGCTGTGATGTATTGGACACCGCCATGGACCTCAGCAGCCTAATGTATCCTGGTCCATAGTGTGCCTCTGTTGCCTTTATTAAGTGTGCACCCACTGTGACCTTGGCAGATTGGTGCTGCTGCCTTGCCTGTGTTATCCACAGGACAACCATCCTCCTTGAAAGCAGGCCGCCTGTCTCAGACATATCTGACCTACAAACAGGTGGATCCATAAAATGTTGCAAGAACACAAGTGTTCCCCTCAATGACATTTCCTTCTGCATCATGGTGAAGGAGGTGTTCTTGTGATTTCTAGAGTGCTCCATTTGGAGTAAGTGTGAAGTCTGTGCATGGCCTACCCATTCCCATTCCTTAGCCTTTGAATTCCTTCATTGTTCCTGGAAGCTATCGTGCGTCATCCTGAGCTACACATAGCTCATGGAACGTGCTCAAAAGACCAGTGTTAAATTTTTTTCAGAAGTTTTTGAACCAAGTGTTAAACAATTACTTAAAAAAATCAAACATATAAAAAGAACCTGAAAGCCTATGTGAAAAGGAACCTTCCCACTACAGAGAGACAAAACACTTCTTTCCTGTGTTTTCTTGGGATTTAAATTGTTAAAATGATCCTCTTCAGAGATATAACAAAGGCCTATCTCATGTAGATTTGGAATTATTATTTATTATTTTATATTTACAGCTCATTGGAAATCAACATGCAACATTACCTTTAGGGTACCAGTTTGCTCATCAAAAAGACATAAATATCCAGGCGGTGGTGGCACACACCTTTAATCCCAGCACTCGGGAGGCCAGCCTGGTCTCCAAAGCGAGTTCTAGGAAAGGCGCAAAGCTACACAGAGAAACCCTGTCTCGGAAAACCAAAAAAAAAAAAAAAAAAAAAGACATAAACAATATTTACCTCCCTCTAAGGATTACTGTGAGAACTGGACATGATAACATATAAAGGCACATCGCCCAATGCAAAGCACATAGGAATTTTTTTCATTTAAAAAAATGACATGTTTGTTTATGTGCATGTGTGCATATGCATGTGTGTGCCTGGGGAGGCCCAAAAAAGGTGTTCGATCTCCCAGAACTGGAGTTACAGGTGGTTCGAAATCATCCAACGTGGATTCGGAGAAGCAAACGGGTGCACTGCCAGAGCAGTATGTGCTCTTAACCACTGATCCCTCTCTCCAGCCCGAAGAAATGCATAATAAATATTAACTGCCACTATCTTACAAGAGAATAATACTACATACCATCCGTTCTGTATGCAAAAGTCTAATACATGCCTCATAATACTATCCGAAGTCCTAGGATGAGAGCTCTCCAACTCCACAATGTCCCAGGGTCAGTGTTTGCCACTTGACTTTCTTCAAGCAGCTGCACTCGCTCAAACTGACCCAAGTTTTATACCTTCCTCTCCTCAGCTGGGCTACGTGCATACCCCCAGTGCTGCCTGAGTCTGTCCTCAAAGCGGCTTGACTCTCTAACCTCGAGTAAACTCAGCCATGTGCGGCCTGTGATAAATACAAGTGAGACGATGTTACGGCTGCTTGATTTATTGTGTCTTAGGAAATACAAACCTCCTCGCATCATGGGAATTAGTGATGGAATTTTAAAAAGAATAACAAAAGGAAATCAGGAATGGAAGAAAAAAATGCCCTGGTCCAACTTAAAAAAAAAAAAAAAAGCTTTCTAATAAAAAATGCAAACCAGATGCAGCTAGAGATGACTGATAATTAAGGATGATAAATGGCTAATGTTTTCTATTGAATTACCCAGCGCAAACTATTGTTTCTCCATAAGGGAACTATTTACATATGGCTGCTGGGCTATCTTTTTACCTAAATTTGATTTCACAGGCAATTCTCCTGATCTCAACATGCCCACTCCACTGTAATCCCTGTATTTCCCTCAGGACAGTGACTCTATGACGTTTCAGGCCCTCTTTTATCGGAATAAAGAAGGATGGACTAGATTATGGATAAATGCCCTCTCCAGTGAGCAAAGTCCTTCTATAACAAAGCCATAACAAGTAGGTTATAAACCCTGTTTCCTCAACGCAAATGACACACCAGCACAGGGTACCCACATCCCAGAAGACAGTCCATTGTGACCAAGGATACATATTTTCAAGCACATGTAGGAGTGAGATGCCCAACCTTTGATTAAGCATTTCCTTTTGGGCTAGAAAGATGGCCCAATGGGTAAGAGTCCTTGCTGTGCAAACATGAGCACCTGAGTTTGATGCCCAACACTCACATAAAAAGCCAATAGTGGTCACATGTACCTGTAACCCCAGTTCGGGGCAGAAAGGTAAAGAACAGAAAGATCTTTGTGGCTTGCTAACCACAGCCTATCCAAAAAAAAAAAAAAAATGATGAGTTCCAAGTTCAGTGAGAGCTGTTGAATAATCTTTTTGTACACTATAAAAATGTGTCTCTCATTTACCTCATCTGCCTAAGGTACCTTCTAATTGGCTTAATAAAGAACTGAACAGCCAATAACAAGGCAGGAGAGGATAAGTGGGACTTCCAGGCAGAGATAGGAACTCGGGAAAAAATCTGAGATGTGGCAGGATTTGCCAGCCAGATGTGGAGGAAGTCGGAGTACTGTACTGAGGAGAGGTAATAAGTCATGAGGCAGAATATAGATTAATATAAACAGGTTACTTTAAGCTTTAAGAGTTAGTTAGGAACAAGCCTAAACTAAGGTCAGGCTTTAACAATTAATAAAAAGTGTCCATGTCATTAATTGGGAGCTGGCTGTCCAAAAAAAAGTCCTGCTACAGAGAGCTCCTATGTTAAGTGAAAAAGGCAGAGAGCAATAGAGAAGTCCGGTTTCCTCCTCTGGCCTCCACACAATCACATGAGGGCACATGCACCTGCACACACATATGCCTCAGACACAAACACCTCTTCACTAAATGTCACAACAATTGTTCTCACAGTCATGGGCATGTGGCATGACTGCAGCCTCTTTTCTGGGTTCCTCCAATGGCGCTAGCCTGGAGCTAAACTTGAAGTTAATAATTTGGTATTAACGGTGTGCGGGCTTTTCCTAAAAGCCATTGTTTAATCTGTGCTGAGATAATCTAAACTAAGGATGGAGTTGATCTGTAGCCCCCATTCACGTCACATCATGTGGGCATGCAGATTAGGGGATGCCCAGCTTTTGACATTGCAGCATAATGTTGTCATCGACAAATGTATTGCATTGCATTCATACCAATCTTGTCATGCGTGTAGCCCAACAGCCACTTTGGCACCTGATCGTAGACTATCCTCAACAACTAGTTGGTGATTGGTTGACAAGATCGTGTTTGCTCAAGGTATCTACACTAAAAGTCAACTAAGACAACTAGCTCAAGGTTACTTTATTTCGGGGTTATTTTTTTAGGGAGGATGGAATTGTTAATCATATACAAAGAAAACTGTTAATAAGAGAGACTGACTAATAGTCAAATGATGACCTCTTTCTAACCCAGAAATGTCCTACATAAAACCTAACCTTGGGCTTCTCCAACCAAAGTTGCTAGCTACCAATTATTGTCAGTTGAACTTGTCATCAAGGTTGTTAAAGCCTCAATATAGGGACGTGTGTGTGTGTGTGTGTGTGTGTGTGTGTGTGTGTACATACAGAGAAGGAAGTATTTATATGTGTTTAAGGTACAACTACCCCATTCCAGAAAAAAGAAAACAAATATACTACAAAAACTTCCTGTTGGAAAAGGAAATTTGATTCCTATATAGCACCCATCCTGCTGGGACCAGCATGCCCTTAGACCCCGGGAGCAAGAGGGATGAGACGAATTCGAATCATATAAGGATATTCGATGAGGAAGGAATTAGGGGCTATTTCCTGTGTTTTCTTGTTCAGTGCATTCAACTGCTTTGGACAATAAAACCTTCCATTTGTTGCCTTGCTTGGGAAGGAGAACATACTCGGCTTCACAGACAGAGGTTTCCAGAACACGTCGACAGAGTAAGATGAAAGAAAGAATACAGGAAAGGAACGACGCGATCAGTCAGAGCGGCTCATCTCGTTTTTGGGTGCCCACGTATCTGGTTTGATTTCCTACCCACACGTCTCAGAGCCCAGATGTTGCATATCTGAAGCAGAGCAGGTTGGGCGTAGTGGCGATGACAGCATCAAAGTCACTCTTCAGCTCAACATCAGACAGCTAAATTGCTCTGTTAGTTTGAAATTTAAAAATTGGCCCCAGATGCTCCAACTTCTTTTGGCTCCTGATTTCTCAACACTAAATAAAGTCAAATAATTGATCGGGCTATGGTAAAGAGAGGGGGGGGAGGAAGGGAGGGAGGGAGGGAGAGAGAGAGAGAGAGAGAGAGAGAGAGAAGAAAGCAAACAGCTTGTGATTTGGAGACAGAGGTGACCAGTGTTTGAGTCACCAGTAAGTTACTATGTACCTTCTTTCAGCCTTTGTTCTTGAAGTGTTGGATTAAATAGAGTAATTTGGCCCAATCCTCTGAAACACTCCATAGGGCTTAGACCTGGCCGTAGGATCCAAATCCCTCTTGTGCCACGTCCAGAACAAACATTACCCAGGTTTGCTTTAGAAATTTGCAAAACTTCCTATCAACTAATGGTCTGATATTTGATGAGGTGGTGGGAACAAAAGGCAGTTTCTCCCTTAATATTCTTGAGCCCAGTTGTTATATTCTTCTCTTTACAGGTGGAAATAATTAACTGTTAAAATTGAATTCATTTGATTAAGATAATAATCAGCCAACTAATAATTATAATTATAACTGTGAAGACTCTACTAATGGTTGACCTAGGATTAGAAGTGTCATATATATATATGACAATTACTTACTCCCCATTAATATGGCACCTATATCATAAAAACCTTAATTATGGACTGGGAAGATATCTCAGCCCCAAAAGCAAACACAAATCCTCAGCTAGATCTCCACAACCCACACAGAAGAAAGTTTAGCACAATAATATGCTTTTAACCCCAGCACACATGAGGCAGAGACAAAAATGGATCCCCATGGCTCACTGGCCAGTCAGTGTAGTAAAATTCAGGGGCCTCAGGTCCCAGTCAGAAAGCCTGCCCCTCCCCCCAAAGAAAGGTGGACAGTCCCTGCAATGTAACACCCTAGGTTGACCCCTGGCCTCTAGATGAACAGATATACTCTTGCACTCACGCACATGTGCGCACGAGCACACACATATGTCTGCACATCCACGTGCATGTAGACACACAAAGCAACAATTATACGATGACTATGTATAGGCTACGATTACTAATACCTTGTTCGGCAGTTGCTACTTGGGTTTTTCAACAGAGAGACGTAAGAAGGCAAGTACCAAACTTAATTAGCTGAGCCTCACTCAGACTGAGAAAACGCCAGACTGGCGTAACTAAGGAAGTCAAGACGGGGACAGATACTGCTGGATACTGAGATCCTGTCTGCCTTGTCTTGTCTGTCAGTCTCTTGACTTCATTTTCAATAACACACACACACACACACACACACACACACACACGTGCTGGCGGCACTGCCTTGTCACAACTACTGGCATAGTCCATCAACCTGAAAGGAGACCTCTTGTGTCCCAGATAGCTAGGTCTGACTGGTCAAAAATAGGGCACATGCCCAGCCCCGGAATGAATGGAGGAGGTCAAGCCATAGCTCTAGGACCATACATTAGAGGCCAGGTGGTTCTCATAAGGAAATGTTGCTCTGCTACCAATGAGGGTGACAGACCACCACTATGTTCCTGTCCTAGGTTTTTCCCTTCCTCCTGCCCCTCATTCACACTAGCAGCATACTATCCAGACACTCGGGAGGCAGAGGCAGGCGGATCTCTGTGAGTTCGAGGCCAGCCTGGTCTACAGAGTGAGTTCCAGGACAGGCTCCAAAGCTACACAGAGAAACTCTGTCTCAAAAAAAAAAGCAAAACAAAACAAAAAAATATATTGAGAACCCCTCCAAGACTCATGAAACTTACCGCCATAATGTTATTACGATGTGGGACATTTTTGGGAGGTGATTAGGTCAGACAGGCTCCACCTGAATGGATGGGTTAATCTTAGAAATGGGTTAATTATTGAGAGAGGAGGTTTGAATATCTTTTCATCAACGTTTGTTTTTTAGTCTCTCGCCCTGCTTCCTGCCCTCATCTCTCCTGCTCTGGCCATGTGATGTCCTCTATGGTGTGCTGAGATGCAGAAGATGTTTTCAAAAAAAAAAGGAAAAAAAAGAAAGAAAGAAAGAACCTTCCTTGGACACAGCCCTACCACCTGAGACTTCCCAGCCTCCACAGCCATGGAAATAAATGGCTTTTACTCAGCCTTCACTCTCCAGCCTTCTGCTAAAGCAGCAGAAAATTGAGCCAAGGTAAGGGGATATTTTGCCAATGTGCTGTATACAACAATCCTGTGACTAACTAGCAAAAACAAAAATATAAAAAACTGAGCACATTTCTTTCCTCTGAAATCTAAAATAAGACAAGGGTGTCCTTTCTCTCCAACTTTATATTCAATATACTGCACAGAGATTTCCTTCGAGTAATAAGAAAAGAGAAAAAAAAGGGATACACAATTGGGAAAGGAAAAAGTCAAATAATCACTATTCACAGGTGACATGGCTTAATCAACAGTCTCTGAAAACTCTACTGGAAAGCTCTTGGACCTGACAAACACCTTCAGTAAAGTAGTTAAATACAAAATGCAAAAAAAAAAAAAAAAAATCAGCTTTTCTATATAAAGATAGCAAATTCAACAAGATAGAAATGGGGGGTGTCCTGTTTTTGATGTCTTAGCAACAACAACCACAGAAACAGGAATAAGCTTGAACCAATGAGATAAAAACACACCTAGGCTGGAGAGATGGCTCAGCGGTTAAGAGCACTGACTGCTCTTCCAGAGGTCCCGAGTTCAATTCCCAGCAACCACATGGTGGCTCACAACCATCTGTAACGAGATCTGGTGTGCAGACATATATACAAACAGAACACTGTATACATAATAAATAAATAAATCTTTAGCCGGGCGTTGGTGGCGCACGCCTTTAATCCCAGCACTCGGGAGGCAGAGGCAGGCGGATCTCTGTGAGTTTGAGGCCAGCCTGGGCTACCAAGTGAGCTCCAGGGAAGGCGCAAAGCTACACAGAGAAACCCTGTCTCGAAAAACCAAAAAAAAAAAAAAAACCACACCTAGAGTGAAAACTTTAAAACACTGAAGAAGGAAATAAAAGAAAACACTAGAAGATATAAGACCTCCCATGCTCACATACTGCCAGTTAACATTGTGAAAATGGCTATATTACTAAGAGCAGTCCACAGAGTCAATGCAATCCCCAACAAAACCTCAATGAATAGTCATCACAGAATAAATGAAACAACCCTGAAATTCATATGGAAACGCAAAGGTCTTGAATAGGTAAAGTGATCCCATGTAGAAAGAGAAATGCTAGAGATATCACAATATTTGACTTCAAATTATACTACAGAGCTATAGTAACAAAAGCTGCACGGTGCTGGCACAAATACATGCATAGAGACGAAAGGAATGGAATAGAAGGTCCAGAAGTAAACTCACATAGTTAGAGCCATCTATCTCTGGCAATTCTGACAAAAATATGCATCAGAGGAAAGATGGTCTTGGACAAATAGTGCTGGGAAAACTGGATATTTTCATGTACAGGAATGAAACTAGATCTCTCACCTGCCCTACACTAATAAACTAATTCAAAGTGAATCAAAGACTATAATGTCTGAACTGCTAGAGGAAAACTTGGGTAAAATGCTTCAAGATAAAGCAATAACCAAGGATTTTCTGTGCAAAACTCCAATAGCAAAGGAAATAATCCAAGAATTGACAAATGGGATTGTGTGAAATTAAAAAAGTTATATAGAGCAAAGGAAACAATCAGAAAAACATCAAAGAAGCAATTATCTCAATGAAGAGACAGACCCCAGTGGGCAGGAATTCTTCACCAACTACAAAGCAAGGCAGAGGACTGATATGCAGGATGTATACATAGCTGGATAAATTAAACACCCAAACCCAAATCATCCAATCAATAAATAAGCTAATGTTACTTGGAGTCATCCAAATAAGAAATATTTGTCTAGCATCTTTAATCATCAGGGAAATATAGATTAAAAAATGCTTTGAGATTCCATCTTACCTCAGTCAGAAGGGCCATCACCAAGAAAATGAAAGACAATGCTGTGTAAGAACATGTGGAAAACCTTAGTCACTGCTGGTGACAATGTAAACCTTCATACTAACTATGGAAATAAGCACAGAGATTCCTCCAGAGAGACAGGGGGAGGAGAAACGGGGCAGGGACAAAGAATGAGGTGACTCAGCAGGTAAAAGCCTTGCTGTTGGCCGGGTGTTGGTGGCACA
>CABHPR010156513.1:0-22892 GCA_902168415.1 Peromyscus melanophrys | reverse complement strand
GGGGGTGTCTTAGGATCTACAGACTACATAGGAACAGACTCAGGATTGGTTTATGTGAGTGTCAGTCATGTTAGTAACTTTTAATTGGCTAGGATAAGTTGGGAGTTACAGTTATCCATTTTTGGGCAGGCCTGGACAAGTCCCAGGCTTTGTCCTTGAGCTACCATGGAGGCTGGCTGGGCTAGCATGTACTGATTGTGAGGACTGGCTCAGTAGCCCAAGTTCAGTGCGTCCTATTTCCCTGTCCCTGCTGGCACAGACATCAGTGATTAATTGTCTTTTGTTCATAGCCCTCCCAGAAACTGCTTGCTCAAGTCTCGGGAAACTGAAATTGAGGCCTGATCTCTGGAGAGAAGACTGGGCAGCCTGTAATGGAGTCTGCTTTGTCTTTTCACACAGAAGTCCTTCTGTAGTGATGATGTAGAAACATTGAAGAATTTAACTCTGGAGCTCGCCATGCCTTCTATTTATTGCTTCTTTTGCAAATAAAGTTATTTCAGCACCTTATATTCAAAGATGGACAATATTATCTACACTTGCATTAAGGTATTCATACGGGTGAGGTGATCTGTGTGTGCAGGGCAAGCATGCCTTCTAGGATCTTGTGTATCTTTACAATGACTTGCACAGAAACACAGCAGGAGGTTTGGAATAGCCTGAACTGTATGCCCTAGTGCCACTGTGGCTTGACAACTAGGTGAGGACAAAACGAGGGAGTGGGGGCAGAAGTGTTCAAGTGACAGCTTTTATGGGCCATTAACTTGGTAGCCATCTCCAAGATCTAAAACTGGGGTTTTCTAAGGTGATCTTTAGGATAAATGAAGCTTAGGTAGATTAAAGCTTCTAGTCTCTCAGCTGCCACTGTCTTTTATATATACATCCCTACAACCTCCTGCAATTTCTAATTTTTCTGTCTCAATTTTCCTCTCAGTGCTGTGGCTCCCACAAATTTATGCAGCTGCTGAAGGATGATGATCAGTCATCTTAAATAACTATTTCCTTACTGATTACTAAAATATTTAGATATTCATGAATCAGCCAAAAAATAAAAGCATCAGCAAAAACTGAAAAAGAAAACTCCAATTCTGTACTTGAAGAATACTGAGAAGTACAAAGCATAGAATTTCCATACGTGAAGTTGCCGGTGAGACTGTGTAAAGATCAAAAGCACGTGCCGCTCCTCCTGCAAGTTTGCATTCTAGTACTATGCTCACTCAGCTCACAACTGCTTCTAACTCCAGTTCCAGGGGATCCTGCACCCCCTCTTCTGACCTCAGGCACTTACATGCATGGGCACACATACACAAACACAACAGACACACAGAAACTATAAAACTTTGGGGAACAAAGTCTACACAAATGATATCCAGAAAATGGCTACTCACATGAATCTAATTACCAAGAAGGCGTTTCCACCATACCTTAATATAAATAAAACTACTGTTCAGTGCGACACCTCTTATGAATGTTAAAATAACTAGAGTGGGAGAGGCTTTTCCACAATGCTTACATGCATACGTTGTCTCTCAGTGTGAATCCTTTCATGAGTGATATACCAACTGAAATTGGCAAAGGTTTCTTCACAATGTTTACATGCTTAAGGCTTCTCTCCAGTGTGAATTCTTTCATGGATGTTACGGTAACTGGCTTGGCTGAAGGCTTTTCCACAATGCTTACATGCATAAGGCTTCTCTCCAGTGTGAATTCTTTCATGAATGGTACGAGAACTGACTTGGGTGAAGGCTTTTCCACAGTGCTTACATGTGTAAGGCTTCTGTGCGGTGTGAATTCTTTCATGGATGTTACAAGCATTGGAATTGGTGAATGCTTTACCACAGTGCTTACATGCGTAAGGTTTCTCTCCAGTGTGAATTCTTTCATGAATATTACAATAACTGGCTTGGGTGAAGGCTTTTCCACAATGCTTACATGTGAAAGGCTTCTCTCCAGTGTGAGTTCTTTCATGAGTGATAAGAGAACCCAAAATGGCAAAGGTTTTGTCACAGTGCTTACATGCATAGGGTTTCTCTCCAGTGTGACCCCTTTCATGAATGTTACGATAACTGGAATGGCTGAAGGCTTTTCCACAATGCTTACATACATAAGGCTTCTCTCCAGTATGATTTCTTTCATGAGTGCTACATGAATTCAAAATGGCAAAGGTTTTGCCACAGTGCTTACAAGCATAAGGTTTCTCTCCACTGTGAATTCTTTCATGAATTCTACAGGAAGTTAGACTGGTGAATGTTTTTCCACAATGCTTACATGCATAAGGCTTCTCTCCAGTGTGAATTCTTTCATGAGTGCTACATGAACTCAAAATGGCAAAGGTTTTGCCACAGTGCTTACATGCATAAGGTTTCTCTCCACTGTGACTCTTTTCATGAACGTTACGATAACTGGATCGGGTAAAGGCTTTTCCACAATGCTTACATGTATACAGCTTTTCTTCTCTGTGAGTTACTTTATGTTTCTCAAAGCATGAAGCATATTTAAATGTTTTCCCACACTGCTTACAAATGTACCTTTTCTCTCCAATATGACCTTTTGAATCAATAAAGGCTTCTTCACTGTGCTTATGAACAAATGATTTCACTTCTGTATGGATTCTATCATCTTTCGGGCTATCTGTGTACCTCCTTAATAAGTTCTGATTGAATTTATCTCCACGTTGTATTCTCTTGTGAGGCTTATCAGAAGGGAGACTCCTAAAGGCTTCCTTACATTGCTGATTCTTGTAAGGTTTCTCTCTAGGAAAAGTTTCAAGTACCTGAAGAGATTCAGAATTACTGATATTTTTCCAATGTTTCTGATGTATAAAAGCTTCCTTATATTGAGGTTGTTTCCCTCTAGATTGGACTCTGAGATACACACGTGAGAATGAATGATCTATGATGTTTCTTACATGCCATAGGCTTTCATGTCCTCTTAAAGGCATGTATTCATTAATCATATTCTTTGGAATTGGTTGACGGCTGTCATCACACCGAGTATCACATCCATATCCACAGTCTTTCTCAGCCACCTGAGTTCTGCAAAAAATGAGAAAAGCATTACTGTAAACAAGTGAAATAATGGAGGCTGGGTCATGTGGTCCACTACAACTTTACTATTAGAGAGGCAAAAGCAGAATGGCTCCAATGGTGAGGGCAATATTACAACATGTAAAACCACTGTCACATGTAAAGAAGCAGAGTATTGACTATGCTTCATTAAGAACTATGAAGGTGGAAGGATGGCGGTGGCCTTTAAACCTAGCACTGGGAGACAGAGGCAGGCAGACCTCTGTGAGTTCAAGGCCAGCCTAGTCTACAGAGCTAGTACCTGGACAGCTATGGCTACAGAAAGAAACCCTGTCTCAAAATAAATAAATAAATTAAAAAACAAACAAAAATTATGAAGGAGCTATATCATAGTCTTGGAGATTCTTGCTCTTTCAGCAAACCAGAGTTTGATGGCCAGCATTCAGGTGTAAGGCTCACAAGTTCCTATTACTCTTGATCTGAAGGATCTGCTGCCCTCCCCTGATCTTTTTGGCACAAGTGGTGTACAAAGCAAACATATGCGTACACATAAATAATTGATGAACATAAAAGGCATGATCATTCAGGGACAGGTTTTGGCATTAAGAGACAATCATAACAATCACATAAAGTTGTTGCATTTTGACATTCTAAATACTCAGCCTCTGTTGGTTAATTTGTTTTCAACTAGACCAACCTAGCATCATCTGATAATAAGGAACCTCAATTGAAAAAAGTGGCTTGAAAACACTGGGCTGTAAACTAGTCTGTGGGAGCATTCTCCCATTCCTGATTCAAGGTATAGGGCTTAGCCCATCGTGGGAGGTGTACATTTTATAAAAAAAGGTACCTTAGTAATCCACGAGGAACAAGCTAGTAAGCAGCCTTCCTCCATGGTCTCCTGTTCAGTTGCAGTCCCTGGGTTCCTGCCTTTTTTGAGCTCCTCCTTGCCTTCCCCTTGCTGGACTATAACATGGAAGTGTAAGCCAAAATAAACCCCATTGCCCCCAAAGATGACTTTGGCCATGGTGTTTATCAGGAGCAGAGAGCACTGTCAAACAGAAGCTGGTTACCAGGTTCATGGGGTAGTGTTGTATCGGGTGTTCAGTTCACACAGGTTGTTGTGGAAGAATCCGGATCACTCTTTCAGCCACGGGGTGGTCAGCCTCTTTCGGACTGCCTAATTGTAGCCTTGCAAAGAACTTTTTTATTGTTAAACAATTTACACCTTTAGCAAGTCAATTTCCACATACCAAAACTTCTTATCTGAAGTTCCCCAAAGAGACAAATGCCAAAGCAATTCCCAGTCACAGGACATTTCAGTTTTCTGAGTCCTTCCACAACAAAGTTTTGCAAAAGGCTTTGAACCTTTAGGAAGCTCTCAGATAAAATTTACATACTTCAAACAGAAGGTAATGGACACAAAATGTAGCAGTCACAAAAGGCAAATCAAAGCCAGGTGCTAACACTCTGGAATCAAAAGAGCTGCAGAGCTCTGCAGGAACTCTCATTACAGGGTGGTACTGTGACAAAGCTAGCCAAGGTTGTTATGAGGACTATGAAAATGTCTGGAACCTTAGGCTAGAGAACCTTAGTCATTAAGGCTCAGAGGATGTCATAGGACCTCAGAGGACAGGAACACTGAGAACAATGTAAATGATGGAAGTCTGACTTCTATAGTTTTAGGGATGAAGGAAGGTGTCTCAAAGGCTCTACTGGGATAGTGATATTAGGAATCTGTGATTTCTAATGTTACATCATGCTGTATATTGTGAGATTAAGATGATTTAGGGAGAAACAAACCAGGAAAGGTTCTGGATTAATAGCATGGGATTTGTGTGTAATGTAGACAAGAAGTCAAGTGTTTTGGTTAGTTTCCATCAACTTGACTCAAGCTAGTTCACACATCTGAGAAGAGGGAATGCCAACAGGGAAAATGGCTTTATCAGATTGACATTTAGGCAGATCTGTTGAGACATTTTCCAATTAATGATTAATGTAGAACAGCCCTGCCCACTGTGGGTGGTGTCCCCCAAGAGAGATGGGCCAGGGTTGAAGAACGCAGGAGCTGAGTAAGGGATGAGGAGCACACCAGTAAACAGCATTTCTCCATCACCTCTGCTCAGTTCCTGTCACCAGATTCCTGCCATGCTTGAGTTCCTGCCCTGGCTTCCCTTCATGTTGGGACTATGACAAGGAAGAGTTGTTATCTGTCACAGCAAAAGAAAGCAAACAAAACACAGCACTTATGTTCAAAGCTGCAGAGAATACATAGAATGGGAAGGTTTTGTGTAATAAACCACTGGAACAGATCTTTTAGAAATTATTGGTCTGTCATATGATAGTGACAATCATGAATCACACAGATGAGATACACAAATATTGAATGATACAATTCCATGTTCCATTACAGGAATTTGTCCTTAGATTCAATTTGCACCAAGGTATATTTGGGTCATTTTGTAGTTTCTCAGTTGTCTTCTCACTCCCAAATTGTGGGGCCCACAAAGTCTTCCTAGTGAGATCTGAGCTTACTTTACCCAGCAGGGCCGCATTAAGGAATGGCTTGACCACGTGCGTGGTTACCTGGTGTTTGGAAGGGTCTGCACTTGGCTGTGCTAGGTCTTTTGCCCTGCCCCTTTGCATTCCTATAAAAAGCCCTTTAGAAGAGACAGAAAGGCCAGTAGATATTGATCCAGGCTCTCCCAAAGCTATCATGTGTTTCTTTCTATCTGTCTCTTCTCCACACTATCTACCTAAAAGTTTCTTATCCCCCTCTTCTCAGGAGTACCCTGGGAAAAAGTGGGAGCTGGCCTCCCACAGATGGCACCAGAACATGGGGCACAGGTTCAGGGATCTCCACAGAACAGGAATTTAATTGGGACTTGGTGAAAGGAGAGTCGGAGCATCACAGGAGCAGGGGGGCATGCCCGGTAATGAATTAAAAGTAAAGGCTATGGTATTCTGTTTTCAGGAGTATATACATGAAGCAAAGCGGTGGAAAGAAAAGCCAAAGTGAGAAGTTAGGCTGCAGCGAGTATCTTTCTCTGTCTAGGTTTATTTCTCTCTCTCTCTGTCTTAATTTCTATCTATTAAAATTAAGCAAAAATAGAGGGTTAGGTATAGGAATATTAGATAAGAAAAAACAAGGTAAGGTAGAAGATAGGAATATAGTGTAGGAAAAAACTTAGGGTAAGGTAGAATATAGGAATATAATGTAGAAAAACAATTAGGGTAAGGTAGAATATAGGAATATAGTGTAAGAAAAAACTTAGGGTAAGGTAGAAAAGCAACAAGACAAAGGAGCTGTTCTTGGGACTCTGAACGCAGACTCCTGGGGAAGAACCAGAGTCATGAAAAAATACTATAAGGAAAACAGGCAGAAAAATATTCCTGTGGAAGCTTTTGGCCTGTGGACAGCTTGGATCTGAGTCCTGAGCTGCAGGGGAAAAACTGGTTCCTGAGGCAGATAAGGGTCACACAAAATCCTCCGCTCCAGTGACGCTGGAAAAAAATGCTTGCTGATATAAAGTCAGTTCCTTCTTGGCCATGAAGCTGAATTTAAGGAACAGAAGTCTTGAGATGAGACGAGGGAGGAACTGAAGGGCTTGAAAAATCTCGTAAATTTCTCTTACTCAAAAAATTGGAAGCTTTTTGAGGTCTCATCTTCTTTCTGGAAGGGCAAAATTAGACTCACCTGGAGGGAACATCTATCCGAATGGGAAAGTCACCTGTACTGCCCTAGAAAAAAAAAATCCCCTGGAACATTGCAAATCCTCACTCTTAGCGCTGTGTCTCCTCTTCTAACCAGCACTCGGGAAGCTACTAGCAGAGGCCAGAGAGCAAGCACCTCCGAATTTAAGTGCATTCCAGGGACACCAGGGTCCTTGCAGTCACCAGGCAGCGTCTCCAAGGGCGAACCGCGGCAGAGGCGGTGCAGGACCCGGGAAAAGCTGCTGGAGAAAGCAGTGGAGGCTTTGAAATCCTCCCTGCAACGAAGAGGGCAAGCGCTAAGCCCCTAGCAGTACCTGCAATGGCAGCACGGGAAATGATGAGGCAGAATCTGGCTGTGCAAATGAGGCAGAAATGGGGACTCAAGCCCCGACCCCCAGCACAAAAAGTGGTGGCGCCTGAACGTGGGGCAGGGATTTCCACTTAAAACCTGAGAAAGCGTAAAAAGAAGATACTAAAACGGAGCTGAAAACAGTTCCTAGTTGTCTCTCTCAAGTTAGCGGCAGCCTGTGTGTTTGAGTCACTATGGCGGGTTCCTGGCGTGCGCGCTCGACCTGCAGTATGGCGGGAATGAGGCGTCTGCCAGTGGCACATTAAACTGCGTGGTGGATTTAGCCTTTGCTAGTACAAAACGAAAAAAAGAGGTTTCTGGGCTACACGCTGCTTTGATAGAAGCATAGACCCACAAAGGCTCCCAGAGCTGGTGGTAAACGTATCACCGCCATGTTGGGAAGCTGAGGTGGGCGGAGCCAGCAGCCATAGAGCCGTTTCAGATTTAGAAATGCTGCAGTTTAAAGCAATAGGCTCAAGGTAATATAAAAAATAAGCCACATAAAGATGGCTACCACACAGAGAATCTGGATTATGTTCTCTTTGATATTCGTAACTGAAGAAAAACATTTGATTGCAAAAGCTGTTGAGTTATGCCAAAATGTATATTTTAAAGGTACCCTGACTTCAAAATTTGGATGTAAGGATATGTTGCTTTGGAAAGGAGGCTCTGATTTTGTTTCCACAGAAAGCCAGAGGCTATGGATTTGTTCTAGATTAAGATACATCAGGTTTGACCAGCCAAGACCCCCTGAAATGTCTCCGATTACACCATGGCCCAGATGATCCAACATCCAGAACAGTTTGAAGGCAACTGGCTCAGACAATACAGCCTCATGGACTACTCCATAATTCTAAAATTTTCTTTGTGTCCCCATAAGATACAGCGCCCCCCTCCAGCAGGAAGTAGTAAGAGAAGCTACGCCCAAATTCCCAAATTATATGTAATTTTACTATGTTAATGTTAAAATCTTCCTTTTTGAAAAAAAAGAAAAGGGGAAGTGCTGTGGGATGGTCTGTATGTCAAACATGTTGCTTATTGGTCAATGAATAAAACACTGATTGGCCAGTGGTCAGGCAGGAAGAAGTATAGGCGGGACAAGGAGGAGAGAATGCTGGGAAGTGGAAGGCTGAGGAGACACTGCCAGCCGCCACCATGACAAACAGCATGTGAAGATGCCGGTAAGCCACAAGCCATGTGGCAAGGTATAGATTTATAGAAATGGATTAATTTAAGATATAAGGACAGTTAGCAAGAAGCCTGCCACGGCCATACAGTTTGTAAGCAATATAAGTCTCTGTGTTTACTTGGTTGGGTCTGAGCGGCTGTGGGACTGGCGGGTGAGAGAGATTTGTCCTGACTGTGGGCCAGGCAGGAAAACTCTAGCTACAAAGTGGCTAGCAGAGAGCCTGAGCAGCAATAAGCAGCATCAAGAACTGCATCTTGGGGGAGGAGACAAGCGGGGACAAGCAGGAGCTCTAGCCTGGGAAAAAAAAAATCTCTCTAAAAAAGCTCTTGTTCTGGCCTGGCGATGGTAGCGCAGGCCTTTAATTCCAGCACTTGGGAGGCAGAGGCAGGTGGATCTCTTTGAGTTCAAGACCAGGCTGGTCCACAAAGTGAGTTCCAAGACAGGCTCCAAAGCTACACAGAGAAACCCTGTCTCGAAAACAAACCAACAAAAGCTCTTGTTTCAAGTACTCTCCTTGTTTTTTTCACTGGGGGGTGGGGGGTGGAGAAAGCCCTGAAGGGCTGTTTTTGCTTCTGGCACCAAGCGCCTCATGGGTGCGACCTGCTCTGGGAACAGTGCCCGGGGAAAAGTCTGATTAGGGAGGTACGTCTGTCAAACAGTAACGCAGGTGGACTAATTCGAGCTTAGGGAAGATGAAAAACCTCCCATACCAAATGTTAAATATAAATTCCTTTCTATTACATATAAATTACCCCAGATTTCTGCAGAGATCTTTGTAGTCCTCTTCAATATGTTCTTCTAGTCCTTTCTCTAGAAGTAAAACCAAATAATTCATTATGACATATTCAAGATTAAAGCACTTAATTCCCCACACGTTCCATTCAAGAATTCAAATCACACCACTACACACATAAGCAGGACACAGCTGTTCTCTGACCGAATAAGCAACAGGAACATGTGGTGTTTTTTACCTATGCAGATCAGGTTCAAGAAGGTTTCCATCATCACATCTCTGTAGAGCTTCTGTTGACGGGAATCCAGCAAAGCCCACTCTCCTGAGGTGAAGTTCACAGCCACGTCCTCAAAGGTCACGGACTCCTAAAACAGTGCACATGTTAGTTACGATGGTTACTTTTCACTGACAGCCTGACAATATACAGAATCACCTAGGACAGAAGCTTGTAAAGACACTTCCAAGTGATTATGCAGATAAAGGTTAACCCAAAAACATCTCTGTGATGCCATCTTGATTACTTGGTGTAATATAATAACACCCATTGTCTCAGTTACTTTTCTACTGCTGTGAAAAGATATCAAGATGGAGCAACAATTATAAAAGAAAGAATTGAATTGGAGGCTTGCTTATTATATGTTTAGCGGGTTAGTCCATGATTATTATTATGGTGGGAAGCAGACAGGCATGGAGCTGGAACAGTAGCTGAATGTATTACTCCTGGAAAAGGCAGCTGGCAAAGAGACAGACAGGGTGCCTGGAATGGGCTTTTAAAACCTCAAAGACCACCCCCAGTGATACACCTCCTACTTCAAGGCCACACCTAATACTTTCCAATGAGTTCCACTACGTGTGGACTAAGGTTTCAAACACATGAGCCTACAGGGGCCAGTCATATCCAACACCACACACACACACACACACACACACACACACACACCACACACACGGGCATCTACTTGAGATGCAGCATGTTGTAAATGGTATAGAAATGACACTAATGAAAGGAGGGAGCTGAGACACAGACAACTAGACATCACTCTATTCCTGATTGTGTGCGATTGACCAGACGCTTCATAGTCATGCGTTTTATGGACTTGACCTTCAGCTGTGAGAGGAAATAAACTCTGCCTTCAGGTCCTGTTCTCAGAGTCATTTATGGCAGCCAGATAAAAAGCCTGATACAAGAAATAGATTTTTTTTAAAAAAATGGAATCTCGTTGTAAGTAAAACTAACAAGGTTCTCTGTTGGCATTTTGAACATGTTTTGGAAGAAATGTGGAAGAACTGGCAAGAAAATTCTCTTTAGACAAGAAAAGTCTAGAATGCACTGAACGCAAAGCTGAATGAATCACTCTGGTAGATGCTTTAAGGACAAAAACACTGAAAGAAATGCCTGAAGGGGAGACATGGATCAGAAGTGTCAGTGGGAACAAGGACTTTGTCCAGAACTAGAGTAAGGGCTATTCCCGAGATAGTAGAGTGAAGAATATAACTTCATTCTACCCTACATCAGACAACTTGAAATGAACCTGAATGTACAGATTGTTAAGTACTTTGGGAGAGGAAAAGAATGTGAGCAAGCTAAAATTTTAAACAAGGAGAACTGCTGTAATTGATAACAAGATTAATATTAAGCATTGGGACAATAGTGAAGCAGGAAACACAGGGAAAACTCAGCAACCTGGAACTCTACTTGGCTTGGGCTCTGCACACAGCCCTCTCTGAACAATGAACCTAGCAACCTGTGCGTATTTTTCTTAGAAAAATTATCTCTAGTGGGCTGTATCTATGTCTCCCTTAAAAAGAACAACAAGTTAGTTCCTTTAGCAACGCCTTAGTAACACCTTATTGTATTCAAATACCTTTTGGAAACCATTTGGACATGGAAAATAGGCTGATTCTCAGTAAAGTAGTTTGAGGTGCATGCACAGAAAGGCAAACTGTTCTCAAAATGAATGTTTAAGAACAATCTTTCTTCTTCTGATTTTACAATTCTTTTTCTCCTAAATAATTGGGCCTGCACAGTTCCAAAATCAAATCTCTATGAGAAATGTCATGTGTAGTTAGTAAGGCTGACAAAATGTGATCCTGTAGGTCAAAACACTGAACCTTGTGTGCATGCTGTGCCCCTTAGCAACCAAGTCCTCTTTCTTTCAAAGCCCCCCAAGATTACTGACCCCTGTGTATCCTCACTCCTGCTGACACGTTCCATTGCCTATTTCTATCCTGTAGTATACCTTTGCTTTGAGTAAAGTTACTCTTCTCTAAATGGGAATACCCTGCCCAGACCCCAATAACCAATTATGAACTGGGCAAACAGTCATGTGGAGGGAAGTAAACCAAGTCTCCTCTCCCATTACTAGAAATTTCCCTAAACACTTTCTGCCCAATTTCCATTGTGACATTTATGTTCTCAATGGCGCACCAAATAATCAGTCTGGCCAATAACAATCATCAACCTGAGGTTTCCATGTCCTACAATACAGGTTGGTGGAGCACGCACCATCTCTGCTACAATGGTCACCAGGAATGGATAAGAAATCAATAGAAAAGACAAGGAAAGTGGACTAATAGGTGACTCTGCCAATTCACAAACAATGTAGGACTCCTCAGTTTCAATTTAGGACAAGTTCTCTGGCCTAAGTCTCCAGCCACACAGAATTCATGAGAAGTGTTTAGTTTTCTCTTTCTCCCTTTCACTTTCATTTCTTCCTGTGTCAATTAGATCAACATCAGTTGAAAACAACTGATTTCTTATTGACTTTATACTACATCAGTTACATGAACAATAATTGTCTATGTTAAACATGAACATTGTAGGTTTATAGAAGGTTGATGAACAAAAACACAAAGGAAAAAAGAGTATTCCTACTGAGAAGGAACCCAGTTTCCCCAAAAATAGTCTACAATGCACATATAAAAATTTAAAATCTAGGGACTGGAGAGATGGGAGATGGTTCAGTGGTTAAGAGCACTGGCTGCTCTTCCAGAGGACCCAGGTTCAATTCCCAGTACCCACATAGCAGCTCACAACTTTCTACAACTCCAATTCCAGGGGAATCTGGCACCTTTACACAATGCACATAAAATAAATTTAAATAAATTATTTAAAAGAAACATTTTTTAAGTCCCAAACACTTTAGATCCTGTCAGTCAAAAATTTGGGCAGAATGGCACTGGTCCTCAAGAAGGCCACCCCTAGCTAAGAAAGTATGGGCAACTTTATGGATATGGAGATGGAGAGTCATTCTTCCTCAGAAATGCCACCACTAGTAGGCTGCCCACACACACCCTCTGGATGGCCACACACATTGGGATAACACTAACTGAACTCAGTGGGTTATAAAACAAAATGAAACAAAACAAGTAAACCAAAAGAACATAAAATAAAGATGTGCTGGGGTGTAAGGGCTAGATATGATAAAATACATCACTTGTAGAGAGGAAATTCCCAATAATAAACATATTAAATAGTTTGTTGGCCTTTTCATAAGCTACTTGAGGCATGTGAGTAGCCATGCCCCACCCCCAGAACCTCCAAAGCCCAGGCTCTGCCCACAGAACACTCTAACTGCCATAAAGACCAGATCCAGCCCTGCCAGACACAGGCGGCCAAGTTCTGCTCTACAGAGTAAAAAGCCCAAGATTTGAAAACCCACCAATTCCCACGCTGGAAATCTCCACTCTGGAAAATCTACACCTAAGAAATCCTATTTAAACCCTGCCTTTTACTCAGTTCTCTGCTTTTCTCACCCAAGCAGAGGCAGCCACCCTACTGGGTCTTGCCATAAATCTGCTGTGTGGTTTGTTATGAGGGGTGACTTTGTGGTATTCCCTGGCTCCTGACTTAGGATACCTTTCCCTTCAGAGCTGTAACAATGGCCGTGGGGAAACATGCCCCCCATTAGAACTGTAACACTGCCATTGGGGAAGCCTTGTTGCTCAGAGCTGTAACACTTATACTTTTAATAAGAAAACAACAAATCAGATCTCTGCAGGGCTGGCATACATGTAAGCAGATGGAAAGTTTGCCATGCAAGCCGGAAGACCTCAAACCCTATCAAGGACAAGTGGAAAAGTGAATATTTACTCACCATTGTTGGGTGTTTAAACTGCTTCAATTAACAAGCAAATCAGTGTGCGCTTGCCTCAGAAGTAAAAAAAAAAAAAAAAAAAAGAATTACTAGTTCACCAAGCATTACATCTCTCTGCATATAATGAAAAGTCCATACACTACAACAAATACATGCACACTCATGTTCTTTATTGTTCTAGTCCCAATCGCTAAGAAAGAGTCAGCCTAGATGTCCACCAGCTGCTATCTGGGTAACGGAGATGCGGAACATAAGCACATTAGGATGCGACTCTGCAAAGAGGAAGACGGAAATGAAACCTGGAATCGATGGATGTAACTGGAAATGTAATTACACCTAGCCAGGCAACCAAGCACACAAAGTCAAATGCTGTCTCTTTCTCCTATCTACGGACTCAATCTTTAGCCTCTTAGCTGTCTGTTTCACAGCTTGACTGAGTGTCCATAGGGAGCATGGAGAAGGAAGGTTCCATGAGATCTGTGGGGAGGTGGGGGTGGTACAGGCACAGTGGCAGGCATGTGGTGTGCAAGTAGAGTGGGAATACACTAGGATTGAAAAGGACAAAGCAAGCACGGGAAAGGGAAGAGAGGAGGAGTTTTGAGAAGCAAGGTTCAGCAAGGTTCAGGATCAGCCTTAGTTATAAAGTGATTTCCAGGCAGGTACACAAGTGTCCCTGTCTAAAAAAAAAAAGAATGCATGAGGCAGAGGAGGGTTATTTCTGAGGGCATGGTTAGCCTGGGAAACACTGGGAATTCCAAGGTTACACAGGGAAACCTTGTCACCAAAACCAAAAAAAAAAAACAAAGAAATGATAAAATATTATATATTAAATATAAAATTGCAGTAAAGTAGGAATCAAAAAAACTATACACACAAGTGTTATAAATATATAATAAATGTAGGGTACTCTCAAGTCGATTACAAAGCACCATCCTACAAGCACAGCAAGGTCTGTGTTGGGACAAGTTCACGGCTAAGACTCACAAAAGAGTTTGGGGGGTTGCAAAGAAGCAGCTTCACCAGGCCAGAAGAGTGGGGACACGTGGCTCAAGTCTACCTGCAGGGTGCATACTTCAAGTGAACTTGGGCATAGGCACTATTGTGACAGACTCCACCTCCACTGGACTGCACAGCACCAGGGAAAAATCCAGCTGTTGTCACCACATACCTCCAAAGCAGCCAGTGTCCTAAATGCCATGTTAGGTCTCAAACCCTGGACAAATGGCTGAGGTGTCCATTAACATATTAAAGAGAAAGCTGGCTGCCAGTTCACCTGCTACAGACTCCACCTGACTGGTATACCCTGCCCTCTATTCTAAACTCCCCAACCCAGTGATGGGGCTGCGTTTTTCTTTCCCCAGCTTTTCTGAGTCTGTAAGGCCCAGACTTTTTGCCTCTTGGCCATTTGGTCCCCCTTTCTCCTCTTTCTCTTCTCTTTGTCCCTTGCTCTCCCTACCCTTTCTCTTCTAACATGGCCCAGGTCATTGCGGACCACTCCAGAGGCCCTGGCTGTGCTGTCTCTCTCATATTTACAATGAACCTTCTCCTCCACCATACATGGGTGTAGTCATGTCCTCTTTTATTTTTAATTCACCTGCCACCCAGGATTCCAGGAGCCCAAGGCACACTCACCATTTTGTGCATCTGATGTGTCTAGATGTCCTCCTGAAGACTCCTGCAGTCAGCAGAACACACAGTCACCCAGACAGGTGCTCAGGAGAATATTCTTTGCTAAACAAAGCAAAACAAAACAAAACAGCACTCAGGGTAGGAGCAGGCTCCAAGTAGATTCAAGCACAGGAACCACACGGGACTTGATAGGAAACCTGAAACATTAGGAATGAGTTAAAAGTCCATGACTTTTTCATGTTTCATGTGTCCCACTTCATGTTTCAATGTGTCCATTTTCTGCCATTTTTACTTTATCTCAGGCCCTACACAAATAGGCATTCCCTGCAGCCTATTTTGACCAACGAAGTAGGTAGGCTAAGTGCAGATCTTCACCTCTGCCTCCATTCCTCGAAGTCCATCCCCAATTCTCATGCCCAGCTCTGCAGCAGAATTTCTGCTGTGTCCTGTCCTCACTATCCCCACAATTTCTGAAGAAATTGAGCAGATCCTAGTGGAGCACACTGCTTTGCTCCCTCCTGTGGATTCCCTCAGCCACCTCCCTTCATTCATAATGAAGTTCATCTCCATTTTTAAGTTTCAACTCTCAATACTTAGTGTAATGATAAAGCTACGGAAAAGGGTACCTTTGTTGGGCAGGCCCAGGTGAGTCCCTAAGAAATCACACCTCAAAACAGAACTAAAGCAAGAGGTTTATTGAGAGATGGGGCAGAGCAAAGTGCTATCTCAGAACTGGGACAGGACAGAGACAGACAGACCAGGAGGAAGACAGAAGGAACGAGATGGAGAGAATGCTCTAGAGTGGCCAGGGACTTTTAGGGGGCATGTTTCACTATGCAACTCTATGCAACCCATGAGAGTGGAAATGTGCCACACCTGGCAGTGAGGGTGACTGCTTAAGCTGCTGCCACTGCTGCCACCTCAGCTGCCACAGCCACCACAGGTTCACAGGGGTGTCTAATTTACGACACTTAGAAACACTTTCTACCTGGAACCCATGGTGGCTACACTTAACAAGATCCCAAAGCATGTCACACCAGGGAAAACATAAAAACCACTCTGATACGAACCAGAGAAGGTAAGAGAAACCAAGAACAACACACCCACACAACAAATACAATACCAGATATCAACACCTAAATTACAATCTTCCCAAACCGTGACGCCTGGACTCCAGTGTAAAAACACAACCAGTAACAGCCAGGACAGGATATCCCCACTACCGCAGAGCCTTCCCCCCACAGCAGGCCCTGAGTCGGGCAACATAGTTGATGCATAAGTAAAAACACTTAACATTCATAAGAACACTCACAGTCCTGATGAACATGATAAGGTCCCTAAAGGAGAAATGAACGAAGGCCTTAAAGAAATCTACAAAACCAAACAAACAGTGGAAGAAAATGAATAAAACATTCAAGACGTGAAAGTGGAAATAGAATCAATTAAAAAAAAACTGGAACAAAATAAAACCTGGAGATCAAAAATTTAGGCACTGAAACCTTACCTCAGAGGCAAGCCTCACCAAGAGAATACAAGATCTGAAAGAGAGAATCTTGGCCACTGAAGACATGATAGAAGAAATGGATGCCTACCTAGGTCAAAGGAATGTTGAATCTAAAACACTCCTGGCACAAAACGTCATTGAAATCTGGGACAGTATGAAAAGACCAATCTAAGAATAATGAGAATGAATAGAGGAGGAAAAGAAACTCGGGTCAAAAGCACAGAAATATTTTCAAGACACTCAGAAAAGAAATAGATCCCTTGAAAATAGATGCCCATCAAAGTATAAGATGCATACAAAACACCAAATAAGCCGGGCGTTGGTGGCGCACGCCTTTAATCCCAGCACTCGGGAGGCAGAGACAGGCGGATCTCTGTGAGTTCGAGGCCAGCCTGGGCTACCGAGTGAGCTCCAGGAAAGGCGCAAAGCTACACAGAGAAACCCTGTCTCGAAAAACCAAAAAAAAACAAAAAACAAAAAAAAAACCACCAAATAAACTGGACCACAAAAGAAAATCTCCTCAGCACATAATAGTCAAAATGCTAAAAGTACAGAACAAAGTCAGAATGTTAACAGCTCCAAAGGAAAATGACCAGATAACATATAAAAGCAAACCCATTAGAGTAACACCTGACTTCTCAATGGACACTCAAACAGCAAGAGGGATTGGACAGATGTTCTACAGACTCCAAGAGACCAAAAATGCCATCCCAGACTAGTATACCCAGCAAAATCTTGAATCACATTAGATAGAGAAAATAAGACATTCCATGATAAAATCAAATTTAAGCAATATCAGTCTAAAACTCCTGCCCTACAATGGTGCTGAAATTAGAACCGTAACCTGAACAAGTTAACCACACCCAGGAAAAAACAAGGAATAAATAATCCAAAGCAGCAAATCAAAGGAAGGGAATAGGCACGCGCGCACGCGCGCACCAAAACTACCACCACCAAAACAACAACAAGAACAAACAAAAAAGAATCAACAAAGACTGCTAGCTGGTGAGACCCAATATCAGTAGTCTCAATTCTCCAATAAAAACACAGACTAGGGCTGGAGAGATGGCTCAGTGGTTAAGGGCACTTGCTGCTCTTCCAAAGGTCCTGAGTTCAATTCCCAGCAACCACATGGTGGCTCACAACCACCTGTAATGAGATCTGGTGCCCTCTTCTGGCCTGCAGGCATACATGCAGGCAGAACACTGTATACATAATAAATAAATAAATCTTAAAAACAACAACAACAAAAAAAGACTAATAGAATGGATGTGAAAACAGGGTCTATTTGTCTGCTGCTTCCAGGAAACACAGCTTAACATCAACAATATATATCACTTCTGGGTAAACTTGTGGAACAACTTATTCCAAACAAATGGACCCAAGAAGCATACTGGTATAGTCAATTTAATATCTGACAAAATAGACATCAAACTAACACTAATCTAAAGAGACAAGGAAGAACACTACATACCCAAAGAACAAATTCACCAAGATGACATTTCAATTCTTAATATTTACACGCCAAAACAGAAGGGCATCCAAGTTTGTAAAAGAAACATTACTATAGCTTATATGACATGTTGACCCTCACACAATAATAGTGGGAGACTTCACTGCTCCACTCTCACCAATACACAGCTCATCCGGATAAAGCTAAGCAAAGAGATGCTGGGGCTAACTAACGGTATAAAATACATAAACTTAACAAATATTACAGAACATTTCCCCCAAATACAAAAGAATATACCTTCTACTCAATACCTCATGGAGCTTTCTTCAAAATGACCATATACTTGGGCACAAAGCAAGTCTGCAAAGATACAAGGAAACTGAAATAACACCCTGCATTCTATACGAGCATCATAAATTGAAACTGAATATCAACAACAACAAAAACAACAAAAAGCTTACCCTCACAGAATGTGAACAACTAACTACATAATAAATAATCATATAAATGAAATGATATGATTTACATTAATTAAAAAAATAGGTCAAGACAGAAATCCAGAAACAAAAGACTTTGTAGAACTGTATGAATGTGCCCCAAACTTATGGGACACAATGAAGGCAATTCTAACACAAATGCTTGCATAAAAAAATTGGAGAGATCTCAAAAGAGTAACTTGGCAGCACACCTGAAACACAAAGAAAAAACTCACACCCAAAGTGAGTAGAAGACAATACATAATCAAACTCGGGGCTGAAATCAATAAAATACAACCCAAAAACAAACACAAAGAATCAGTGAAAAAAAGAGTTCATTCTTTGAGGGGAAAAAAGAAATGAGACTGACAGACCCTTGTCCAAATTAACTAAAAAGCAGAGAGAACCAAGTTAACACAGTTAGAAATGAAAAGGGACACAAGAAAACCCCTTAACAAAATCCAACAACTCTTCATGATAAAAATCCAGGAGAGACTGGGGATTCAAGAGACAGGCTCAGCAAAAACAGGCAGTTTATAGCAAGCTCAAGGCCAAGAAAAACTTAAATGGAAAGAAATACCAATCAGTTCCACAAAAATCAGGAAGAAGACAAGGTTGTCCACTCTCTCTAGACCTATTCTATGTAGCCCACTTTTTAATTCAGTTGTTTGAGTTCCTGCTATTTAGTAGTTTTATTTTTTATTTTTAATTTTTTATATACTCCAGACACAAATCTTTTGACATTTCCTTTGCTGTCAGAGCTTTTCAGTTTCATGAAATCCCATTCATCTTATCTGTAAGTCTTCCTTCCTTCACTACTGAAGTCCTGTTGAGAAAATCCTTCCCCATGCTTTCAATTTCAAGTACACCAACAGATCTAGCAGTTTCTGAGTATAGTGTTGCATAGTGAGGACACTCAACAATTTGGAGGTGACTTTTGTGCAAGGTGAGAGGTAAGATTCTAGTTTCACTAGCCTGCACTTTAAAATACATGAAAATTCTCTCTCTCCCCGGTCAAAAGGGCTTTCAAGAGGAATACAAAGGATTACAAACGGTGGCCTGGATGTGGATCACAGGGAACCTTTGTCCACTGTTCGTGGGAATGTAAAGTAGTGTAGCCTTTCCGGAAATCAGCCTGTAGTCTGCTCCAAAAACTAGAAATGGGCCTGAAGAGATGGCTAACAGTTTATTGCCCAGACTAGTCTTCCAGAGGACCCAGGTTCTATTCCCAGCACTTAATGGTATCTCACAACTTTCTATGACTGTAGTTCTAGGGTATCCAACACCCACTTCTGGCCTCCAGAAATTCTACACACAAGAGGCACACTGACATATATTGTTTTTAACTAAATCTCAATCTTATGATTTTACCAATAAAGACTCAGGAGTCAGATGCTGGGGTGAAAACCTGATAGCTCAGAGAAACAGAGAAAGCATGCAGATGCTTCCTCCTCATCGCCATCCAGCAAAGAAGGAGCTATGCTGTTTCACACAAAATTTCTCCAACCGGCTGTACCTCTCTTTTCCTTTCTGTGCATCTCTCTACCCATCTGCCTGATTCCTCCTAACTATCTATAGTTTATTTCCTTCTGTCAACTCATTATTTGCTCTCCCTCTTGACCTATGGTTGATTTAATTTGGTCCTTTTTACAATAAGCAGAAAGCTCTTGATTAAAGGTGTGTACTAGGGCTGAGCCGTATTAAAACTAGAAACAGGGTTTTCCAATAAATAACACAATCTCAGGGTTTACATTGTGATCAAATATCCTGCAACAGACATACATGAAGATAAAACAACACCATCTCTAATACGGAGTTCTTTTTCCTATAGAGGAAATAAAGTTGGGTCTCATATTCTAATGTTCTGTCACTGTCCTCTAACCACTGTACACAAATACACACACACACACATGCATGCAGAAGTAACTGATATTTAAATAGAAAATTGTAATGACAGTTTGTATACTACTTTGGGTAACAGTTTTATTGTAATAAACCAGGTTTTGCTTAATTTTCTTTCCTTAAGAGTTATTTTAATTACAGTAATTTTTTTTTTTTTTTTTTGGTTTTTCGAGACAGGGTTTCTCTGTGTAGCTTTGCGCCTTTCCTGGAACTCACTCGGTAGCCCAGGCTGGCCTCGAACTCACAGAGATCCGCCTGTCTCTGCCTCCCGAGTGCTGGGATTAAAGGCGTGCGCCACCACCGCCCGGCTTAATTACAGAAATTTTAATTGTAGGAGAAGAATGGAATGTCTGCTAAGACAGCCTGTCTCCCTTGGGCAAATAACTTCAGGAAGAACAGACCACATTTCAAAACATAGCCCAGGAAGCTGCATCAACTTCCTCAGTCCCAAGCCCCTTCCAGCACTCTGAAAAGGGCCCCAGGCAGCTTGTGCCCACTGCACAGCAGGAAAAAAAATCACTGTATTTTGCTGTCTGTGCTAATAATCAGTGTTGCCTATTGAGGTCATATTCTCGACTGTTTCCAGTCTTTTGTCTTCTCATTCTGCACTCCAAAGTATAATACTATTGAAAATATTAGTGTTTTTAATCTCTAAAGAATTTCATATGGAAAAAAAACAAAACTATTAAGTACTGAGTAAGTACTCCCCTCATGCAATTTCCTCTACTTAGAGAAGCAACCTAGAGTAAACCAAGCGAACAAGAACGCATTCTGAAGTCCATGATCCCCTTCACAGGGATCACAAAGGACAGTGCTGACACAGCTTTCAAACCCCCCAACTTACACACCAGAAATGATCAGGGCAAGAATATACATACACTTGAAGGTTCTCTTCCTCTGTGACTGGGAATTTGACCCACTCTTCCAGGGAGAGCAACCCAGTCCTCTCTCATCACGATTAAAAAAAAGAAAAACCAAATACACACACAGACACACACGCACAAATAATGAGGAGTTCATTCCCAGTACTAAGTATAAAATCACAAAGATGATGACAGGAAAAATCTAAAGCAGCACAGACATTCCTGTAAGGGTCACCAGACAGGAATTCACCCAGGTCCCTTCACACCACAAATTAATCTTAGTGTCACCAACCTGGCAGCTCTGCACGTTCTGAGGAAGCACAGATTCCAGGTGCCTTTTCACCACAGCAAGAGAGTGGCCTGAGATGTCGTTTCCCTGGACAGGATAGGGCGGGAGGCCTTGTGCACAGCTGCCTGCTTTGCACACAATCCCAGGGCTTTGGGAAGGATGAAGTCAGTGCAGGACACCGGGGCACACTGCACACGTCATAGCAGTAGCTCCACAGCCTTAGCACTGTTGTGTTATTCAAATCTTAGATGGTCTTTTAATAAACAAAAAAACAAAAAAAACAAAACAAAAAAAAACCCAGAGCCAGATATCAGGGTAAAAGCCGAAAGATCAGAGAAGCAGAACAGCCAGCTACTAGTTCATACCTCTACAAAATCCTCAGCCTAAAGAGAGAGAGGTCCTGTTTCCTCACGTCTTATATACGTTTCTCTGCCCTGCCATATTACTCCCTGGGATTAAAGGCATGTGTGCTTCCCAAACAAAGGCATGAGACCTCAAGTGCTGGGACTGAAGGTGTGTGCCACCACTGCCTGGCTCTGTTTCTCTCTTATACTGGATCAGTCTCATATAGCCCAGTGTGGCCTTGAACTCACAGAGATCCAGAAGGATCTTTGACTCCCAAGTGATAGAATTAAAGATGTGTGCCACCACTGCCTGACTTCTATGTCTAATCTAGTGGCTGGCTCTGTCCTCTGATTCTCAGGCAAGTTTGTTAGGGTACACAATATGTCACCACAATGTCACAAATGCACAACCCACAATTCCAGAACTACAGGGCACACTCACCGTTTCCTGCTTCTGATGGATCAAGGTGTCCTTCCTATGGACCTAAAATCAGCAGAAGGGAATGTCATCCAGGACCAACAAAACTTGCCTCAGCATGTACACACAATTCAAACTTGGTGGCATGAATATCCATGTACTCAGTGGACATTTGATGAAGGGAAGTAACAGCATCCCTGAGTGAGGAAGAGACAGAAGGCCTGGGTATTCCTGACTGGAGATCCTGAGGCCAAAACCAAGACAGTTGGGGTAGAAGGAATCCCTAAGTCTGTCCAGACACGGAACAGAAGGGGGCCTGCTGTGCAAACACAAGAGTTTGGAATGATGTAAAGACATTGGAGGCTTTTTCACACCTTATGTTTCAACCCATCCATTTTCTAAAGTTTTTGATTAAAATATTATTTAGCAGTTCTCTAATACTTGCCTAACCTTGACAGTGAATTATCTTAAATAAACCTGACTTGAATTTTTTAATTAAAAATATGATATTTATAGTGGAAACTATCTATGAGCAATTATTTTGGTGAAACATATATTTGGGACGTATTTTAAGTCTACTAATTACTTAAGGGAGTCTGAAATCGCAGGTCTAAGTTATTTTCTCAATCTTTACATTTTAGGAATGGAAGAACCTAAATTGTCATCTCCAAGATGAGGGCATTGTTCATGATAATGAAATTGTACCTTGTATAGAAGATGCTGGGTCCTGAGAGCAACACGGACATTTTAGACTTTGTATAGACTCAGAGCTGAGATGATGATTAACCCAAAAACATATTGAGTAATATTTTAACTTATAAAAAGAAGCTTTAATTACACTATGAACTAAAACGAATTTAGACCAATCTGGATATTTATATTAATACCACTTAGCGATAAGCCAAAAAG
>CABHPR010156512.1:0-23529 GCA_902168415.1 Peromyscus melanophrys | reverse complement strand
TGTGTGTGTGTGTGTGTGTGTGTGTGTGTGTGTGTGTGTGTGTGTGTTCCACATACATGCAGTTATTGAAGAGGCCACAAGAGGGCATCATATTCCCCTGGAACTGGTGTGAGCCACCTGATGTGGGTGCTGGAAACTGAACTCAGGTCCTCTGCTGAGCAGTCAGTGCGCTTAACTGCTGAACCATCTCTCCAGCCCTCAAAAACGCTTAATAACAGAGAAAATGTCTACTCTGTAAATGAACAAAAGACTCCAATAAACCTTTCTTCAGGTACGTGTTTCTCTGAGACACATTAACAGGCAGTGAGCAAGTGAAAAGATACTGAGCATCACTAGGCATTAGAAAAAGATGCATGGAGACCATGGTGAGAGACCACCCCATGTCACTAGCAGAGCTAAAATGAAATAAAAACGCAATAGCAACTTTGGCAAAGATGTGGAGAATTGGAATCCTCACACATTGTTGATGACATATAAAATGATGGGGCCACTGTAAAAATGCCTGGAAGCTCCTCGGACAGTTAAATGTAGAGTTAGTCTATGACCAAGCAGTCCCAGTTAGATAAATACCCCAAAGAAGCAAAAACATAAATCTGTACATGACATTCGAACCTATGTGCTTCATCATAGCATCAGCTGGAAACAATAAACATCCCTTGGATGGGTCCCAAACTGTCCCAAACCTACAATGTGAAAGACTCAATGACAGAAAGGAGTGTGGCACTGACACCTGATACCCAGCAAGGGACCTTGCAGACACTGGACTGTGCCATGCATCCTGAGTCCTTTGGATGGTGTATCTAGGATATGCTGACCAAAGCACATTGGTGAATGATGAGCCATTACTAATGGGTTCAGGATTGTGGGGTGTGTGCTAAGGTTTTGGAAGGAGGCTATGGTGCTGGTGCAGGATCCTGAGAATGTACTGAAGCTGTTGCATTGCACACCTGGAACTTGAGCGAATAAAGCTGTGTGTAAAAGGGAGGAGTGAGTCGGATCACCCAGCGTTTCCCCCATCTCTTTACAACGAGGTGAACAAAAATGCACAGGACTGTGGGAGCCGTGCAGCCCTCACAACGGAGTAGTGGCTTCAACTGGCAGGCGCATGCCCCGAACAAGAGATTCTGACATTTCTTTCCCCTGTTTCCTGGGGACTTGTTGCTGGTGTCGTGTGCACGACCAAGTGTATCATACGATAAATACACAGGCCCTGGCTACCCTACCAGAGAGGAGTGTCCCCAGTGGGCCCTGCAGATGAGCTCAGGCCACTTCTGTGTGGAGGTGGGCTGAGAAGTAAGGAGGGGGCGAGGACACTGGGGAAAAGAGAGGTATAGGGGGGTCATGTGGCAGACCTTGGACAACATCTAGAGGAATAAGACACCTGTGTTGAGGGTCCTTCTCCTTCCTGCCCCCCTCACCTGGCCCAGAATTACCTTCTACACCAGTTTCCCCTAGTTCCTTGAAGGAGGGGGAGGGAAATAAATCTCCTGCCCCCCACCACCACACCCTTCCTTCCTGATGTCAAGGGCCTGACTAGGCAAGAGGAAAACATTACCCCTCCCACCCACCAGGGACACCATATGAGGAGTTCCCTGGATGGACCCTCTGTGATCCCATCGCTGATTTGTGTCTGGTCAGGTGGAGCCTAATGAGCAGATAACAGGGGACCCTGGGAATCACTGCCCCTCCTGCCTAAGGGGTAGATTAGTTCTAGTCCTATGTGTCTATCATCGGTATTGGGGGTGGGATGTGGGGAGAGGCCATAAGGTCCTGTAAAGTAGCCTTTCCATTTGACTGGGAGAATACTGAGGTTCAGAAGTTGGGGACTCCTGTAAGAGTGCAGGGATGCTTGGGAGTGAAAGCTAAGGGAGCCATCGGGGGGGGCAGTGTGCCAGGGGCTGTGACTGTTACTTGAGATGAACTCTTTCTTGCTGCAGCCTGCCTGCCCAGAGTTGCTTCTGCTGTCCCTCCAGCCTTCTCCTTCTCTGGGCTGTTTGCAGAGTGCAGCAGCTTGCTCCAAGGGCTCCGTGTCCCATGCCACTTCTGTCTCCACTTCCTCCCCCTTCCCCATCCTGGCATTATGTCCTATTACTATTTACTCCTCTGCTTGCTGTGTGCCCCAGGTGGAACCTGAGTTCCAAGGGTGGGGACCTGGGATGCTGTATGCTCCAGACTTCAGGTAGCTGGTTCAGGACTAGCTCAGGAAAGCTGATGTGGCTGTTTAATGTACAGAAGGCAAGATACTGGTGAACGCCAACACCCCCACCCAGATGTGTGACTTTGGACAAGTGACTCACCATCTCTGTGCATCTCCTTTCTCCTGTGCAGAACAGCATGACAAGAGAAGCTGCCCTGTGAGGCACATGTGAGGGTCGGACAGGATGGCATGTGTGAAATGTCTAGCCAGCCAACTGCCTCAGAAAGTGCTCCACGATTGCTCCTGGGTGACCTTGGGAGGAAAGAGCTTGGCTAGAGAGCAGAGAGTCCTTGGCGCTCGCTAGCAGTATCATATGTGGTTGCTGGCTTGGGTTATTTCCTAATGTGCTGAAGTGCAAAGGGATGAATTATTCATCTCTCTGTCTGAGGAAGAGCCTGGTTCTTCTGTCCTGTGCTTAACACGAAGTTTAGACTAGGACCATGGTAGGGCTGTGTCAGCCAGTCCTGTTAGAGAATCCTGGAGGCTCATAGGAGGTGACTGAGGCCCAAGGTGGGGATGTCATTCTGGTCTTCTTTGTCTGTGGGGATGACAGAGAAGGCAGGGATGCATAGTCCTCACACAGCTGACTCCTCCACCTGAGGGCTCCCAGAAGGAATGGGTGCTGCCTTCTGCATGGGGTCCCTGGAGAGATGGGGGATTCATGAACCTGGTCTAGAAGGAAGGAGCCCTACCACAATACCTTCAGTAGGGCTTTTGGGTAGCCTGTGGACTCAGAGCTCTGGGGAACCCCTATGTGACCCATTGGCCAGGCTGAGATAACCTAGAAGTGAGGGCTGCTGGTGGGCTGTGGGGAGATCCCACCTCTGGTCCCCACCCTTCTGTCCAGTCAGACTTGTCTGCACTACACCGCCTGGAGAAGAAAGAGGCTGACTTCAGAGTTCTTGACTTCAGAGGCTCCTGGGGAAAGCAGGAAGAGGGTGGGTGGAGCCCCAGGCAGGGACAGGACCAAGATCTGAGCCCCTGCTTGGGCTCTACCTCCTCCTGGCATCTTCCCTACTCCCAGAACCTCTGATGCTTTGGGGACAGCACAATCCGTACGTTCTGGTGTGTGCACTTGGGTGAGCTGATACCATTGGTCATGATACCATTTTACAGATGATTCTTCTCATCTGTAAATGAGCTGTGGATGTGCTACATCGAGGACAGTCATCCTATTGGAAGCTCTCCCACTGTCTTTAGTTCCTTTGTGGCTGGGCAAGCCCTGGCTCTATGCATGGAATATGGGAGCCCTGACTGGCTTCAGTTTAGGGCCTGTCCATAAACAGTTATGACCTCCTGGATGCAGGAACCCACGGCTGGAACCCTGGAGAGGAGCCAAGGCTGAAGCCCATACTCTGCTGCTAGAGGTCTCTACTTCCCTTTGCAGGAGAGAGTCAGATACCATGTATGGTGGGAACCTGGAGAAGGCAGGGAGGCCACGGCTACATGGAGGGGTGCCAGGAAAGCCGGAGGATAGACGCACACAGTGAAAAGTGGAAATTGCTAAGTGGACACGTTTTCTTGTTTTGTTTCTTGTTTGGTTTTAAGACAGGGTCTCTGATAGTTGAGGATGACCTTGACCTTTTGGTTTTCATGCCCGAATTGTTTCCCCAAACCCAGATCCAGTGGTCTCTTTCCATAGGAAGGGTGAGCATTTGAGCTGAGCTAGATGATCTCTTTGCTCAGATTCCCGTGTTGGCTGGTCCCACCCCAGCCCTGTGGTTCCATGGTGTTGATGAGGTTGCCCAGAGCCAGCCAAGGGAGAAGCCTCAGCTACTGAGTATTGGGTGCTCTTGGTGGAGGGGGGGGGGGCAGAGAAATGAGGACTGAGAGGAGATGCAGTCTTTCCTGGAGCTCAGGAGACCGTGGGCATGTTCACTGCTGTTGCCTGCTTCCAGAGGTTGCACAATGTGCTTCTCCACCCTTGCCCTGAGCCACTGGGAGGAAATGCCATCTCATGCCTGCTCTCTGGTTTGTTCTCCCTGCCCCCCCCCCACAGCTCAGCTGATATCGGGACTGGGAGAAAAGGGCTAAAAATAGCTCTGATGTGATGCATTGCACATAGGGGCTGAGCTGGCAGCTGGCCCTCCACCTTTCCTCCATGTCAACAGCTTCTCAGCTGGAATGTGTGTGTGTGTGTGTGTGTGTGTGTGTGTGTGTGTGTGTGTGAGAGAGAGAGAGAGAGAGAGAGAGAGAGAGAGAGAGAGAGAGAGAGAGAAATTGAGAGAGGTGTGCTTCAGCTTGGCTGTTGAAGGTTCTAGAATCCACCCTCATACTCAGGAGACAGCCTGTGGCCCTGAGTCCTGTGGCCTTTATGGGGCTGTGTTGGTGACTGTTCCTGGCTTGGCCCATCTAGACCTGGTCTTTGGCATGGATTTGAGGGGGTTGGAAGGTGAGGCTTGTGCACTGTTGTTCTGAACACGTGATAATCACTAGAGCTCAGAGAGCTCTGGAGGTCCGTAGCTGCAGCCCTGCCCTTGGAGCTGAAGGATCTAGACCAGCTCCCGCTCTCTTGCACTGTCCTCCTGTCTCCAGTTGCTCAGTGCTTACTGGTGCTCACCCCACCTCTGCCTGCTCTGCCTCAGCTCCTGGCCCACTCCAGCTATCCATCTCTGGAAACATGCGTCACCTGTGCTCAAATCCAAGATTGCTGGCATCGAAGGGTCAAAGCAGTGTGCCATCAGAACAGACACAAGGCTCGCCCTAGCACACCAACTGCACACGTACCCCACGTTTCTAGACACCCTCTTGAGGGTTAACATGTGTCATGAGAAGCATCTGTGTGCACAAGTGATTCCAGTATGGGGTGAGTGTTGAGTAAAGGTGAGGAGAGCTGTGACAGCATGCAGAGAGGCTTGCATGGTGGGCATAGACATGCTACCCAGCCATGCAGAGAGGCTTGCATGGTGGGCATAGACATGCTACCCAGCCATGCAGAGAGGCTTGCATGTGGGCATAGACATGCTACCCAGCCATGCAGGAGGCATGGGCAGGCCATTCTCCTCTCTGAACTTCAGTCCTTCACCTTGGGGCTAATAGTTGATCTGAACTATAGCGTTGTTCAAAGGAGTGAATGAAGTGGGGAGGGAGAGAGAGGCAGGGAAATCTGGGTCTGTTCACGGGCTGTACGTCCTGATGCGTCGTCTTGTCTTGGCTCCTTCATCCTCCAGCATCCAGGAGAGCTTGTGAGCTAGGACAGGTGCTCAAGATGGAGGAAGAATCCAATGAAAGGAAGTTGTACACTGAGGCTTCCATGCTCAAGGCTCCCATGCTGTTAAGACATGAGGACAAGGGACAGGAAGTAATCTGGCAGGGTATTAAGTCATCTAGAAGGAGGCCAGACTGCCCAGGGAAGATCCTGGGCAGACAGTAATGACTGGACCTAACCACCATGGGTCGTCTAGGAGTGGAGAGCCATCAGGTGAGAAGCACATGCAGGTAGGCATAAATCATGGGATGTAGATCCTCCAGACACATAGGCACAGGCCCTCAGGTGACTAGATCTAGGCTGGCCTCCATTTTCTCCATAAAATGGGAATGATGAAGAACCCTAGATAGGCAAAATGCCTACACAAGCCAGGCAGCCAATGGCATCTGTCCCCAAACTGATATCCCCTCCTTTGGGCTACTTTTTCCTACAGCTGCCATACAAGCTACCTATTCTGTTCCTTTTGAGCTTGAGATATGCTCAGAAATGTACAGGGCACACAAGGAAGGCGAGTCTCCCCTTTCCTCCTTAGAAGATGCAGATCTGAGAACACCACACTTCCAAACCACTGTGATAGGTCAGACTTCCCAAATCAGCCTGCACAGGTGGTGAAGTAAGGTCGCAGGGACCAGTCCAGCAGGAGGCCAGAGCTGGCCAGTTGAGCCACCGGTGAGCTCAAGTGGTTTGGTGACCATGAGCTCAGCTGTCTTTAAGAATGTAGCATGGTGGTGCATGCCTTTAATCCCAGCATTTGAAAGGCAGAGGCAGATGGATCTCTGAGTTCAAGGCCAACCTGGTCAACCTAGTGGGTCCCAGGCCAGCCATGACTATATTGTGAGATCCTGTCTCAAAAAAATAATTGAGGGGAGGCAGAGCCAGGCGGATCTCTGTGAGTTCGAGGCCAGCCTAGGCTACCAAGTGAGTTCCAGGAAAGGTGCAAAGCTACACAGAGAAACCCTGTCTCGAAAAACCAAAAAAATAAAAAATAAAAAAAAAATAATCGAGGACAGGGTATCATGTAACCTGGGAATCCTTTCTCCTTTCTCACTTGACTCCTGAATAAGAGAGGCTGCTTATCTCTGTGAGATGGTCCAGTTTCTTGGAGAGGCCCCACAGCACAGCATGTTTTGGCTTTTCTCTGAGTCTATCCACCTTCCTTCTGGAAGCCATGATGACAGTGAATAGCCAGGACCAGGTACTTTGCAGGGCAGCAGGGGACAGGCAGATCTCCCCCTCGGCAATCCAGATTGGCTGTGGATATAACGCCATGCTGATGTGACAGTATCTACAGTGTCTGTACAAATGGGACTCGAGTGTGTATGTGGTGTGTGTTTGGGTGTGTGCGCATGTGTGCATGCTCTGTAGACAGTCCATGCAGAGTGTGAATGTGGAGACATGTGCATTTGCAACAGAGCGACATGTATGCAACGTGTATGGATATTGTGAACACTGTGTGCGGAGTGTGTCTTGCGGGGAGTGAGCAGTTTCAGGTGTGAGGGAATATGTTTATAGCACCCACATGGGACAAAGGCAGAGCCACCTCAGGCAGCCCCACAAATGTGGCTGCGTGTGTTCAGATGTAACACAGCACAAAGGCTTTTTCAAAACAGCAAGGAGCCCCACAGGTGGCTGCTTATTATTAACTTCAGAGAAAAATCCTGTTCTGCCTTTGAGGTTGTCTTGCTGGGTCTTTCCAGAAAGACACTAAACAACTCTTGCCATGAAAAGGTCAGCCTTCTGTCCCACAGGTTGTGCCGCTGATGGTGGTGACCTTGGACAGACCAGTAGGGGCCTGAACATTGCTGTGGCCTTGGGCCTCAGAGGCCTCCTTCCGGGGCTCAAAGGGAAGTAGGTCATAGGTCATGCTATAGCCTGAAGATCTCAGACTTTTAGTCAAAGCAGAGGCTCTCATACAAAGCCCCAGAATCTTGGATCCTAGTGCCTCCAACCTCTTCATAGCCTGTAAAGCTCCCAGCAGCCTAAGGAGCATGCAGATAGCATGCCTTACAGACAGGAGGCTGGGCCTGGAGCCTGGCCCCGCTACTTCTGTCAGCTGGTGATATCCAACAGGGTCTTCCTGTGTGCTGGATACTGGTAGAGACTGAGGATCCATGGAGGTGCCTAGCTGGGCTGAGTCCTGCTCTTGGGTCTTAGGACCCCATGGGGAAATCAGATCTTAATCTTAGATAACTTAGATCTTCTGCAATGTCCACATTCATGAGTCACAGATATCACCTGGGTGACCTCTTCTGGTCCTTTGACTCAGCTTCCTCATCTCCAAAATGTCATGATGCTGGACTCACAGAAGTAATGAAGACAGAACAGGGAGGGGCTTGCCATGTGCTGCACGCTCCTGACTGGTGGGGCCAGCCCTCATGACTCTGTGTACCAGGTCCCCTGATACTGTCACCAAGCACAACCTACAGGGAGTTCGCATCTACAGCTGGAATGGGTAGGCAGGATATGTAGAGTAGCCTGAGGCAAGAGGGGAGGTCCACCCTCTGTCTCCTAAAGCTGAGTACTGTCCCAGGAGCTATCGACCCTTCTGAGAGGCCTGGTCTTGTGTGGCCCAGCCAGTGTAGCGTCAGGGATGATGATTGTCACCTCACCTGACTCCAGTTCTGATATACCAGCATTAAGGAGTCGATTTACGGTGACCCAGACCCCAAGGAGACAGGCCAGAGCTGGTGGCTTGCAGTGGATTCTCTGATCCTTCCTTTTGCTTTGAAGTTGGAGCAACTGCTTACATCTGTGACACTGGCCAGCATGGGAACGCTGTGATTTTCTGGTGAAGGGCTCACTAGCCTACTGCAAAAGGAAAGTAGTTGGCAGCTAAGGTCACAGTCACCATGTGTGAGACCCCTGTGTCCTGGATAAGTGGTTCTGCAAGTTGGCAAGAGGTGTTCCAGGGCCTGGTAAGACCTCAGAGCCCCTCGAAGAGCATTTGGTTTTGTGCTTGCTCTGCTTCCAGAATAGCTGTCTGCAGATGCTAAGAGGAGAAAGAGGGCCTCCCCTGCAGAGCCCAGTCTGCGACCAGGTGGCCTGCTCTGTCACTTTGGGTCACAGGTGGAATTTAGGGCCTTCCATTCCATAGTTTCTGCTCAAACTATGTTCGGCAGATCTCCAGTGGCTTTCTGGGGCTGCATGGACCCCTGATTAACCTGTGGTCTGTAGAAGGAAAAGCCATAGTAACCACCATGGGGTTGGAGCTGGGAGACTGGCATGCAGGCCCTTGTTGGCAGAGAAGAGAGGTGAACCTGAAGGGCTCAAGCTTCCTCCTTCCCTCTCCTGTTTTTTCCTTCCTGTCTCTCCTCAGTTTCCCCACCCCTGCTCTGTCTTCTCCCTTTCTTTCTTTTTTCCCTCCTCCTCTTTCTGTTTCCTGTCCACTACAGTTCGACCGTGTGACGGTCCAGATTATAATACTTCAGCATTACAGATGTGTTTTGTGACACCATCTCACAAGGCGACTGCATTTGCAATTTTGAGTTTGGCTCTTTTCCCTGGGCTGGCCAAGTGCAGTTCCGCCCACCCACTCTCTCAATGCTGGGCAGTGGGCAGTGAGCCACAGCACCCAGTCAGCCATAGCCACCAGAGGAAACAACCCACACTCCATAATGCACCATGTTGTTAGGCTGCACACTCTAGAGGTCAGGTGTATCCCAGGCATTTTTGGCTTCTATTTTCAGAGACAGGGAGATGGACTCCAGTTGTTAAGTCTTGAGTATCTCTACTATGGCACCAGGGTTTGCAGGGCAGCAGGACTCTAGTCCCTGCCGGGACAGGCCCTCCTGGACAAGGTGCACATGGAAGTACACATGTCCCTAAAGCTTCCAGCTGCAAGTTAACTCACTAGGACTCACACACACATTCCAGGCCTTCCTTGGTGCAGCTAGATATGGGGTTCCACCTAGATGGGGAGTCCCTGCTTGGCCCCTGAAGTCCAGGAAAAAGCTAAAGTCAAGCACTGAGAACCAATTGTATGACCTACAGGCAGGGCAGAGCCCCAATCCCAGACACTGGAGAGATGCTTTCCTGAGGGTTTCTTGGTCTACAGAACGAGGGAGTGAAAGCTGACCAAGCACTGGACCAGGACCCTGAGGACTTAGAGGAAACTGAAGGACTAAGGCCAGGCTGGGGTTGCAGGCTCCCTCTGAATGAGCCAGATGGGACCCAAGAGGTGGGCTCCAGAGAAAAATCGTTGCTAGGTGAATGTGAAGGCTAATGGTTGCTAAGGTCACTCAGCTTGTGTCACTGTCCACACAGATAGCAAGATGGTCTCCTCTCCAGAGCTGGTTTGGTTCAAATAGACGTGTCCTCTAGGTTGAGGCTATTAGGCTGGTCCTATTGATGCCCAATAGTCCCTACCAATTTCTTCCAGGTCAGGAGGCCCAGAGGTGTCAGGACCCCCACAGTAATCTTGCTCTGTGTCTGAAGTCATCTCCCAGGTCGGTGGCCAGGATTAGGCCCAAAGATTTTGTTGAAGAGAGAGTAGAGTGACGGGGTGGGGGGGTTGGGGGGGTGAGCACTAGAGGTGGTAAACCTCACTTGCACAGCCATTCCTAATGTCTCCTTGCCTGTTGGGCCCTTTGCTGTCCCCAGGCCTGGAGTTCTGAGCTCTCAAGCTCTGGTCTGTAAGCAGGGGATTGTGGACTTGCTCCTGGGGAAAGTGGGAAGGCTCCAACTAATTGGCGTCTGGGGACAGACCATGTTCTGTGGTCACTAAAACATGAGTTAAGTCCCCACTCCCAGGGGTCCTGTGTTTATTTTATATTCATAATTTGAAATTTTTTTGTTAAGTTGAGAAATGGTCTCTCTGTATTGCCTAGGTTGACCCTGGACTCCTGGGCTTAAGAAATCCCACTTCAGCTTCCCAGGTAGCTAGGACTACTTGGGAGCACATGCCAAAATTCTGCTTCCAGAGTTAACTAACAGATTAAAAACATAAAGCGGCTGATTTAAAGAAGCCACTCAAACACCTGTCCAGTTCCAAGCCTTATACATCCCAGTTAACTTCTACGTAGTTAGAATGGCCACCCTGAAGCCATGGAACATCACTTAGGGTTTTATACTTTCTCTGTCAATTATATTTCTTATTCACTTACCCACTGTCAAGAAAGATAAACTATGACAGAGTTGAAACTAGAAAGCAATAGCTTTATATCCATTTCCATAACTCTTGTGTCCCTTTGCCTACATCCCACCCCTCCCCATCACCTAATATTGTCCTCTCTTGGTCTCCTTTCTAAATGTTTTGCTGTGCCCACACTTAGACCTGCTTACATATATGTGTGTATATGTTGTAGTCTAGGAGCTGCATGTGAAGGACAGTGAGAATGTGTGGGCTCCCCCCCCCCCGAGTTTCAATCACCTCACATTGTCTTATACTTTCCAAGTCCGTCCATTTTCCTGCAGATTTCGTTGTTTCCCTTCTTACAGCTGAATTGTGTTCCATTTTGTGTGTGGACCACATCTTCATTGTCCGTTCATTTGTTGATGCACGACTAGGCTGGCTCCGTTTCCTTGCCGTTTCCAATGGAGCAGCAACAAACCAGGGTGTTCATGCAAGAGAAACCACTAGCGGAGTGCACAGACAGCCCACGGAGTGCGCGGAAATGTCCACTGCCACACCTCAGACAGGCCTCATATCCCAATTTTACAAAGAATTGCAGAGATTAAACACCAAGAGAAAAACTGCTAATCCACAAATGGGCTAATAAAATGGACAGTTTTCAAAAGAAGAAACACAAATGGCCAGTCACTATTTTTAATCCCTCCCTAGTTGTCAGGGAAATGCAAATTAAGGCTACTCTGAAATATCCCCTTGCCCTCATCAGAAGGGCCATCACCAAGTCTGACACAAACGGAGAGGCTATGGGGAAGAAAGAACCCCTTCACACTGGTGGGTGTGCAAATCAACACACTCATTATGGAAATCCATTAGGAGATTCCTCAAAAAGTTAAAGACAATGCTACTCTATGACGTAGCTGTTCCTCTCCTGGGCACTTACCCAGAGAACTCCATATCTTAATAATAGAGATACTTTTGCATCTTTTTTCCCCTAACATTTTCTTTAACTTCTAAGTTAATTTTTGCTAAAGTTTAAGACAGTGGCATTTGACAGCCTCCCGGTTACCCTCTCTCACCGCTGCTTGCTAGGCCTCTTCCTGAGGAGCCGCCTCCATGTCTTCGGTGCGGATGTGTGTGCGCACACGCACAGAACGTCCTCAGCGTCGCTTGCATGAGTGTGGGTCTGCGGTCATTTCCTGGAGCAAGGGTAACTTGCCAGTGGCTACGGCACTGAAGAAAATGTGGGCTCAAGTTCTTTGGCAGTTACAGAATTTATGGATGTTTTATCCTGTCTGCAGCTTGTCTTTCATTCTCTTAATGTCATGCACAGAACAAGTGTTAAGTGTTGAAGTTTACTGGCTTGGCTTTTGCGAGCATGTAGAACTCCTCAATTAATGCGGGGTCACAAGACTGTCTTTTCTCTACAAGTTTCCTAGTTTTATATTGCAACCTGTGCTACATGTACGTCAGTCGTCCCGTGTGATCAACTAGTTATCCCCACACCACTGGGAAGAATTCCTTTTTGCTGTCAAATCCTCTGTGCTTCTTTGTAGGCAACCAACTGGCCTCGTTCACGTGAGTCTGTTTCTAGACTCTGGCCCATGTTTTTCTCTTTGTTAACACTGTCTCAATTACTGTATCTTTATCTTAAGTCCTAGAATGCAGATATGTGAGTGTTTCAAAGTTGTTTTTGGCTATTTTTAGGCCCTTTGTCTTCCATGCATATTTGATAATGTGCTTATCTATGCTCACCTGCACAAACAGAAGCTGCTGGGATCTTTCTTAGAATTACATTAAACCTAGTATGCAGAGGTGGTAAGGGGTGAGAGCACTTGCTGCTCTTGCAGAGGACTACTGTTTAAATCCCAAGGTGGGTCACTCACCACAGCCTATCCCAAGGGGATCTGATACCATCTTCTGGCCTCCATAGTCACCCTGTCCTCTTGTGCACATTACCCCCCCCCCACACACACACAATTCAAAATAATAAAATAAATCTTTAAAAAATGAATTACTTTAAGCCTTCAGATCCGGGGTGGGCAGTTGCCATCTCAGTTATATCTATGAACGTGGTATGTCTTTGATTTCTTCTAACATTGTTTACCTTCATTATACACATCTTTCATGCCTCCTTGACTTATATCTAAGAATTTCATTTTTGGAATATATAAATGGATTTTTTTCATTTCAGTTTTCAACTGTCCATAAGTAGACTACAGAATCAGTACTGATTTGTATCTGCTCACCTTGTTCTGTGAGATATTTCCTCATAGGTCCTATGAATGCATTTGTGCAAGCTGTTAGCTTTTCATTCTCAGCCTCTAACAGATAGAGATGTGTTCACTCCTTCTGTAGTCTGCTTGTGTCTTCTGTATATAATTCTTTGTCTTGAGCGGATGAACTGGCTGCTCCTTCCAGCACGAAGTTGAGTGAGGGTGAGAGCAGACACCATTGCTTTGTTCCTGGTCTCCAGACAAAAGCATTCTGCCTTTATGCGTGATGTGTGATATTAACTGTGCAGCTTTATTGTGTCCTGCATCTTCCTAAGATTCTGGGAGTTTTGTTCTAGGTTTTGCTTGTTGAGTGTTTTTATGATGAATAGTTGTTGAATTCTGTCAAAAGACAGTTTCTGCCTGGGTTGATGTGCTGTGTGCGTTTTGCTAATGAGTCTGCATTCATTGAATTTGGAAAATTGAACCAGCCTTCCATGTTCAAGGTAAACCCCATCTGGCTTTGGTGTACTTTTTTCCTCTATATATTTTTCCTCTATATATTATTGGATTTGACTTGTGTTCTAGTCTCATTATGTTGCTGTGATAAACCACTGTAACCAAAAGCAACTTAGAGGAGGAATACGTTTATTTGGCCTCCACTTCCAGGTCACAGTCCATCACTGAGGGAAGTCAGGACAGAAACTTAATAGAAACTTGAAGCTGAAACCATGGAGGAACGCTGCTTGTGGGCCCTGCATAGCTAGTCTTCTTCTACAGCATCTTCCTGGGGAATGGTTCCACCTACAGTGGCCTGTGTCAATTATCAATCAAGACAATCCCCAATAGCCATGCCCACAGGCCAATCTGATATGAGCATTCCTTCAGGTGACTCTAGCTATAGGCATTTGCTATTATTTTGTTGAGGATTTTTATATCTTTGTATATGAGGTACATCATCCATGGTTTTGTTTTCTTGTACTCAATTTTTTTCTCATAAAATAAAGGCAAGTGTTCTTTACTTCTCTATTTTCTCAAAAGCAGTGTGCAGGCTTGTGCTGTTTATACTTTAAGAACTTTGTAGAATTTACTATCTTTTTAAATGAGGGGCTGTCTAAGGTTTATGCACCACAACACTTAGGCTTTGGAAAGAACCATTTTCCAAATCAGAGCTTTCAAGACGAAGGTGTGTGAAGCAGGAGCCAGGAACTGTGGGTCCAGACAGGCAAGCCTCTTCAGCCTCCTGCACCTTGCAGAGCTCTAGCTAGCTTACAGTCTGGGTAAGACTTCTGATGAACTCTGACTGACTGTGTGACCAGGGAAGTCACTCAGCCTCTCTGGGCTGCAAATCAGCCAACAGGAAAAAAAAAAAAAAAAAAGGAAAATGGCAATTATTCTCCCTGAATGCTGATATCAATTACAAAGGCACTCTGAGACCAGAGAGCTCTGGGGGCAGGGAGAGGGAGTTTGATGTGAGGACTTGCATGGCACAGAAAGGAGCTGATCAGAGCTGAGGCTAAAGTCGGAGGGGAGGCAAGCACCCTAGCGAGCAGAAACTCAGCCAGCAGGTTCTCTCCCATGTTTTCCCATGGACTCTCATGTTCCAGACCCTCTAGGAGGGTAAGATGGCATGCGTTCATTATTTCAACTTGTCCTAGGCACCTAGGCACTCGACTAGGCACCTTCTAGATGAAGAGACCAGGCCTCAGAGGGTGGGCAGACTGGATTCCCCTACTATAATGATCAGAACAGGGTGGACCATATTCAAGAGGAAGAGACAAATGGGTCTACCAGAGAGCTGTGCAGGTCTGGACTCCAGAGCCCCAGGCCCAAAGCCAGAATGCCCAGGTGTGAGGCTCTGCTCAGCTGTTTACGCAGCTGGGTAAACTGAGGACGAAGTCTTTGCTTCAGAGCCTCAGCTGTCGATCTGTGAAGTGTGGTGATGCCGGGGCTTCCTTGTAAATGGTTGTGAGGATTAAGCGAGTTAATGCTCTCAGCTCATTAACTCAACAGAATTGCCCAGAACCATGCCTTTGCACTCAAATGCAGATTACTATGTGTAAAGCATGTGCCATACTTTGTACATTGTGAAGCCACACACTTGAAAAAGGATGATATAAAGTACTGGCAGGAGTCCAGAGTGCCTCAGACTGCCCTTCTCTGGGGGGTAAACCTGGGGTGGGGGTGGATGAGGGTAGGGGTTAGGGTGAGGGTGCAGTCTGGGGAAGGGACCTGTTAGGGGTCACACAGTCCTGCAGTGTGCATAGGGCAGCGACCTCCTGGCTCTTATACTGATCACTGCAAGCTCTGGTGCTTCTAAAGGAGAGGTGTGACAGGATGTAACACGAGATGATGAGGTAGTAAATCCAGGAGCAGCGGGGTGGGCGTCTCCTCTCCTGGGCTGCCTTCCTGGGTTAAGGCAGCTTTCTAGTACCTTCAGGGGAAGGGGAGACCTTGGCACTTGCCATACCTTCAGTTGGGACCCTGGTACATATTGACCAACATGCACCGCGGCTCGCAGGTGGCCCCTGCATCAGGCGCTGTCGCATAGGAGGGCGCAGGCCCTAAGGTATGAGATCACCGGTGTGGCGCCTCCTTTTTGTAAAACTTAGGGTCTGGCGCCACTGTGTGGCCACGGGAGGAAGCCGCCTACACAGAAGAGAGGCAGTCCAGTAAGCTGCAGGTCAGGGCGACCTCACAGGGCCTGGCCCTGCTCAAGGGCTCAGGTGTGGTGTCCTGTCACCCTGCAGCTCGTTCCCTACAGCTCCTGTGACTGAGAGGGAGGCAAGGTCTAGTGCAGCTCAAGGAAGGATGCAACATCCCACTTGCCCTGGGGATGACTGGATCCATGTCTCCAAGAGCTGTTGGGGTTTGGCACCATACTGGGGGTGGGGCACTTTCCATGGCAGGAAATCAGAAAGCTCAGATGTAGATTCGGGGATGCCCCTCCCAACCCCCGCATTCCTAGAATGATGGAGACAGAGGAATCAGTTTAGACTCTGGCCTTAGGGTCCTGGTCTATAAAATGGGCTAAGCTAGGTCTGTATCCAGATCTAGTTTATTACAATACAGCAACATCCCTCTGTTGCCAACTGATGACCAAAACTATAAGATAGAAGAGAGAGTAGCCAGCTGAGCGTGGTGATGCACAGTACTCAGGAGATGGAGGGAGGAGGGTCAGAAGTTCAAGGTTATTCCTGGCTATGTAGCAAGTTCAAGGCCAGCCTGGGCTACACGAGACCCTGTTTCAAAAACAACAACAAAACAGAGCTGGGAGAGAAGAGAGAGAACATTTGCCCTGTGGTCTGAATATCCTGAAGTCCCAGGCTCCACTCTGTTTCCCTCTTTGCTCTCACCCCAGGGCAGAGGCCTGGGAGTGCTGGTGACCAGGAGGTGTGGCATCCAAACCCAGGTACCCAGTCCCAGGGGACAGGTTCTGACTTTGCTCCTGTGCCCCTCTGCGGGGGAAGGGGGTGGTCTTTCTTCTTGTACCTTGAAACTCTGACACAGGAGAGGAGTGAAGCAAGCGCGGGCATGTCCCTGGGACGCCGATGGCTGGGCTTAGTTCTGCTACTCATCACTACAGCAGACAAAGTCACTTCTGAGAGAGGCAGAGCTGTGGTCTGAGTGTACACTGAGAGAGCTGGGGGGTGGCCTGACTCTGGTGTGGGTCAGTGCATGTGGGCAGAGCTGAGTTTGGGTCAGGGGGTACTTCTGACTGATGCGATATACAGCACCACAGCTCTGCAAGACATGCAGCTCTTCTTCCCAAAACATCGTTCAGGGTCGGCTTCCCCATGCCCTTCCACTTAGGAAGACAGCCGCTCCTCACCGGGTCCTCCCCTGCCCACTGTGACTGTCACCACCCCCTGTCCCACCTAATGGCCTCTTCTGAAACTTTGACCCTTCACCCCTCTCTTCCATCTCCTGTGTTTTCTTGTCTTTTTCTCTCCCTCTCTCCTCCCTCCTTTCCTGACTGGATACATAGGCCCTGTTTTCCAGTGTCCTTCGCATCTCCAGCCCTTCCCTGGTTCCTTGATGGTATAAATCTACAGAAGCACCTAGTACTTCTGTACATAGAGCAGGCCATGCACACGCAGGAAGTACAAGCCCACGATAGAACCAGAATTTGGTGCTCAGCTTCACCTCAGCCTCAGTTTCCCCACTTTCGAAACGGTGGTAAGAAGTCCTGCCCATAAGGCACCTGACTGAGGCCTGGCACCCCCGGACCTTCCCCTGATGGGGTCCTCTGCAGTGCGACCTTAACTCTCCCAAGCCATTGTGTGTATGGCTCCATTGTTGATCCTGATGTACAGAACCGTGTCTCTGCTCACTGCAGAGATGAAGAAATGGTATTTATCCCTACTTCCCCAGCGGGGGATCCATTCGGGACAGTCACCTGAGTCTCCATGACGTCCCTTAGGGATCTATGAGGAAGCCCTTATCTCTGTTTTTTTGCCTCCCAGCTGGAGCTCGCTGTGGCTGCATGGTTATTGGAGTTCACAGCCTTGGCCCAGTGTGGCATGTCTTCCAGGCTATTGAGCTTTCATTCTTCCGGGTTCAGCCCACAACTGCTGTTCTGGAGCATGACCCACCACTTTGCAACTGGAGAGAGCAGCACTTCACAGTTTTGAACTGTGTTACAAACATGCACTTTCCAGTCTGGCCTTTAAACATGGGTTCCCATCTGTCCAGTCTTCGGGCGATGCCCTTGCACTGCCATGGGGAAAGCTTTTCTCTTACCAACCACCTGCCTTTCACATTTTTGTCTCCAGCATGCTTAGGGTCTACCACTGAGATGTCGTGAGAGTGTGGTCCTGCCTGGAGTCCTCAGCCCCCAGAGAACAGGCATTCCCAGCATGCACTTGTTTCCTCCACAGGAGCCACACTAGGCAATGAGATGCTATTAGGGTGCCATCAGCAGGTCCCTAATCACACAGGGCTTCTGTGCTCCAGGGGGGAAGCAAGAAAGGCAGATAAGAAAGAGATCTGAGAGAGCAGGAGAGCCGGTGAGATGTTGGAGGTGAGATGAGGCCCCCAGGAGGGCTGAGGGTTATTCTGAGCACTAGGAAACCAGATGGCAGAGGGGTCTCCCTGCTTGCGCTTTAGAACCTTCCAAGAGCACTCTGGCTGCCACGTGAAGAGGGGTTCTTATGGAGCAGGAGTGGGCAGCATGTGCCGGGGAGGAAGTGCCGGTGTCGGATGCATGGAGAGGGCAGAGAGGGCTATCCAGCAGGCTTGAGTGGGCAGTGCCTGAGGGCTGCCGAGCCTGAGGAGGGATATCAACCCTGCACTCCATCTGTATGGTCCCAGCTCGGGAATGTGTGTCACCGTGTGTATGGTTCCATTCTTGGTCCTGACCTACAGAGAGCTCTGCTTCTGACCCTTGTGTTTGGACAAGACCCCCTCACCCCCGCGGCTGCCGCCCCAGACAGGTCTACCCATATTCTGGGCTCTTCCTACATCCTGGGCCCTACCCATAGCCTGACTATGGCTTGCCTCCCAGGCTGAGGGCTGGGCTTAGTAGATCCACCAAATCCTTGGAGACACAGCTCCAGAAAGTTCTAGTGGCAGTGAGGCTGACACAGGAAGAGTGCCCTCTACACATGCGCTCACTACCCACTCTGTGAAGCATCCTCACTGAAGAGAGGGCCTGGCACACTGGTCGGAGTCACTGTTTCAACATGACACAGTTCTCAGTGCTGACCTGTGAGGCCAGGCTCTCCAACTAGACCTGCTTCCTTGGGCTTTTGCAGCTCCCCACAGAGTCTGGGTGTCCTGGCCCCTCTGAGCGGGGTCAGTGGATTTGAGACTGCCCAGGCACAGAGGCTCCCTACAGCTCTTGGCAGCCAATGACCTTGAGCCGACTTCTCCTTGACCCTCCATTCAGCCATCTGAGCCCACGTAGGGGAGGGAGGTGACCTTTCTAAGGCCCAACTAGTTCTTATGGGAGTATGCCTACCTCCTCCCCATGTGGGCGTGGCCAGCCAGAGAGTGGCACTTAGGAGCATTACCAGTCGGTTCCTTCTCCCTTAGGAGAAACAAAAATGCCAGCCCTACTGGAATGTCCCCACCGCCACCCTGATCCTATACCCCAAGAAGCCCACTGACCTCTGACCTCATCTGAAATGTTCAGCTGATGGGCCTGGGACATCATTTAGGCAATGCTTTCTTTTCCTGTATGTATAAGTGGAGGCCAGGATGGGGAGGACCGGCCTGGGGTCCCTCATTGGGCCAGCTCCCTCCCATGACTGGCTCCCCATGCCTCACTACTTCATCCTTTTGAATCAGAATCCCACCCAAGCCCCTGGGGACTTCTGCAGGAGGTTGGGGAATGCCAAGGCAGGCGGCAGGCGGCTTGGGATTGAGGGGGCAGGTTGTTGTGGTCCTTCAGCAGCCCCCATCCCCACCCACACGTGTGCTCTGTCCCATGTCTCCCCACAGGTATATCCGCACCATGTACCTGGGGATTCAGAGCCAGCGGCAGAAGGAACACCAGCGACGCTTCTACTGGGCTATGATGTATGAATATGCAGATGTCAACATGCTGCGCCTCCTGGAGACCTTTCTGGAGAGCGCCCCCCAACTGGTGCTACAGCTCTGCATAATGATCCAGAAGAACAGCGCAGAGACGCTGCCCTGTGAGTGCCTGCTGGCCACTCCCCCAGCATCACCACCATCAACCCCTACCCCACCCCACCACACCACACCCCACCTCCACCCTCGCTGCAACTGCCCCATTTGCCTACTTGGCCTAGGGGTCCTGACTAGTTCAGATGTCCAGTCCCACTTGGCCGATGACAGGGTGCAAGTGTTTCCTCAACGCCCCTGCTCCAGAGGCGCTCTGTTCCTAAGAGTGCGTTCTGTGTGCTTTCGGACAGCGGAGCCAGCCTGCCCCTGGCAGCTCAGCGTCCTGGCGATCTAATCAGGTGTGAGGCCCCCTTGGCTGTCCACTGCCCTGGACCCTGGTATTTCCACATCTGTGGAATGGGGACAATCAGGCCTAAAGACAGCATGTGCCAATAACACTGAGTCACGGCAGGTCTTACTTCTGGGTTTGGACGGTTTCAACTTCAGGCTCTCGCCTCCAATGCACGTAGATGCCTCCGCTCATTTGTAACAACAGGCTGAGGTGGTGGGTGCTCCGGTGAGCACACACAAAGGGACCCCATGCTCCCTACTGTGGTCCCAGGTAGTCTCCATGGGGCCTCAGAGCATTGTCCAAACATGCAGGCTCTGTGGCAGGAAGGCCCTTGGCTGTTAGGGATGCCCAGGTTAGACCGCACTGCTCTTATTTAGAGCTGATGGCTAGCTTAGCCTACAGTGCTGCAGAGCACATAGCAGGGAGTCAGGGATGCCCCAGAACAGGCCCTCGGTTGAGAAGTGACCTGAGTTGGCACACGGAGGGAGAAATGGGATGTTTAGCATGGGGGCACTTGGGATATGTGAGTCGTAACATTTGAAGGGATGGGGAAGAAGAAATGGTATAGATGCCAGTGTGTACTTCCGGGATGCCAGTGTGTGCTCCCGGGATGCCAGTGTGTACTCCAGGGATGCCAGTGTGTGCACCTGGGATGCCAGTGTGTGCTCCCGGGATGCCACTCTGTGCTCCCGGGATGCCAGTGTGTACTCCCGGGGAACTGTTACACCTTCAGTGGGCGAGAAATGAGTCCATCCAGTCACGGAAGGACTGTCTCTAGAGGTAGTGAGTGTCTATTTGCTAGGTGTATTCAAGCAGAGGCACTGCTGAAGGAACCAGACCCAGACGTCCTAACTGCTGAGGCTTGCAGGAGTCCCCATGGTCTGGAATGGCAGGGCAGCCAGGGGAGAGCCCCCCCCCCCACTACTTGCCCTCGCTCTCTCTGGCCCGTGGTCTCTGGTCTCCTGGGCTGTCATGATACCTCCAGACCCCGCAGTCCATAAGCTGTGCCTTGTCATTTGGTTGTTTTTACTGTAGACCCACTCGCTGATGGTCCCAAGGCTTTACACATGAGCTCCTTGGCCCACTGGCCCTGCCTCTGGTTGGTTGTGGGATAGCTCCCCCTCCCACCCCGTGCCGTTAATGCCGGCAGTATTTAGAAGTACGCTAAGGCTGTTACCATCTCCTTGCTTGGCAGGCATTCTGGGTTAGGGTGGGTTTGGAAAGCAGCCTGGGCTACTGGGAAAGACAGAGAGCCACGTACAACTTGAGCTCAGCTGTGTAGACCTAGGATGTGGGACGATTCATTTCCCAGCTGTGTTTCTTTATCAGTAAGGTGGAAATAAGAATTGCTTTGGGGTGTTGTGAAAGCTTGTTGAGCTGCATACATACACCGCCACAGCACATAGCCGAACATCATAGACCGGCATGATTCTGGAAGAACTTTGTCACGTGCAAACACGTTGCTGAGGCCTGAACTAACTATGGGGCTGAGGGGGCCCCTTAGAGGCAGGGGTCAGAGAAAGCCTTTACTGAGGGTTCTCATTTAGGCTGGCTGTCAACAAGGAGAGAGACAAAGAAAATGGCCTTCTGTGCTTTGGGAATAGCATGTCCCAAGGCCCTGAGGTAGGAAAAAATTTCCTCTGTGGAAGACCACGGTGGTGATGAACTGAAAGTGAAAACATTCAGCATGGCTAGAACTTGGTGGTGGGGGAGGAGAGGTGATGTGGAAGGCGGGCTCCAGAGGAAGAGCCTAGTGGGCCCCACAGAACTTCACAGACATTCTGTGCCAGAGGCCATGATTTCAGCAATTCTGTAGTTGAACATTTCTATGTAGAGATGAAGTAGACAGAACCATCCTGGGAGTCCCACCAGTTAGTGAGAAGTCGGCTATTGGACCTGTGCAGTGGGATGTAAATCCCTTGGGTCTGAGCTGTAAGTGCCCCTTCAGTCTCTCAGTCAGCTAGTGGGCAAGAGTAGAAGCCCCTAGATGGGGTAGGAACCTGAAATGGGGTTGGAACCTGAGGTAGAATGACCTATGACCCCAGAACGGGACTAGATGGCATGCCACGGACCAGTTGTGCTCAGGGAGCACCTTGGAAGCATGGTTCTTCCCAGGAAAAGTCTCTCCCAAGGCAACCCAGGGATAGAGCTTTCGTTTAGTTTGTGTTTTGTTGAGACAGGGTCTCTCTGTGTAGCACTGGCTGACCTGAAACTCACTAGGTACATCAGCCTGACCTTTGAACTTGCTGTCATCCCCCTGTTTCTACTCTGCCTCAGTTCTGGGGTAACAGGCATGTGACAGCATGCTCAGTAGACTTTGCTATCTTAAGTGACATGCTGTAACACTTGGCAGGAGTGTAGTGGGACTCTGCGTCAAGGTGGGAGATGCCAGCCACAGAAGCCATTGGGTCCAGTCCCTTGTTTCATACGCAGGAAGATGAAGGACAGAAAAAGAAGCTGCCCAAGGTCACACAGCGATGAGCATGCACACAAAGGACTTGTATGTTTCTTGCTGCCCTGAGACAACTTTCATGGCATGTAGGGCACCTCCAAACACCATGCCCAAGGAGTTACTACCCTCACCCCCCATTCCACAGATTGTGCCAGGAAAGATGGTTCAGCAGGTAAAGGTGCTTGATGGGCAAGCCTGGTGACCTGAGTTCAATCCTCCAGACCTACCTAAAGGGACTCCACACATTGTCCTTGGTTCTACATAAGTGTGATGTGGCAAGCATGCACCTCCCCCCCACCACACAAATAAATAAACAGAGGTAACTCTAGGCAATGTATAACAGAATGAGTCAAGAAAGATAAGAGTCTAAGAAATATAAAACACACTGAAGCATCGATTTTCCTTTAAGCAAACATTTCGTCTCAGATACAGTATTTCTATCTCAAAGCCCCCTGCTGGTTTCTTCTTCCGGTCTTCTTCAGTTGGCTCTGCTCACATCAAACCCTGGGGAGATGGCTCAGTGGGTGAGGGGGCTTGCTGTGCAGTCACACGGGCCTGACCTCCATCTCTAGTACTCATGTAAAAAGCTGAGCATGGCCACGTACTTGTGCCTGTAGCATCAGTGCCATGGAGGGTGAAGCCAAGAGGATCACTGGACATACTGGCCTCCAGCCTGGCTCCAGGTTCACTGAGAGACCCTGTCTCAAGTGAATGAAAGGGACGGTGATGGAGCAGGACATCCAGTGTCCTCCTCTGGTCTCTGTGTGCACACATCACACATGTATGCACACTGCCAAAACTTGAACCTTGGCTTAACATAGAGCAAGAGCTCTGCTAGCATCTGAAGCACCCAGAAAGGCAAGTGCCCATTCCCTTTCCTCTGTCCTGCTAAGCTGAAATGCCCAGCCTTTCTCTCCAACTGTCAGCCCAATGAGTGAGCTTTTCTTCCTCTGGTGGGGACAAAGAGTGTCACACAAGAAAACTCAGTTTCCCCTTCTCTGTCTCCCCGGCCAAACTTCTCCTCAGCGGAGGTTGAAGCTCCCTCGTGCTGGTGTACAGGTGGAGAAAGGCTGGGCCCTGGCTCTTGGCTGCTGCATCCATGGAACTGCATTTCTTTCCTCCTGGAGTTCATTTCTACGTAAGAAATGCTTTCCAGTCTCTTCCAGTCTGGTTCATACAGGCATTGGCTCAAACCCTTAATAGAGATTTATTTCTGGAGGCTTGGTGTCCAGAACATGGTGCTAAGACATGGTAGAAGTCTTCTTATGACATCATATTGCAACACAGGATACCTTGGGTCTCTCTTCCTTATAAATCAACTCATACTATCATGGGGGCTCCAGCTTCATGATCTCATCCAACCCCAATGATCCCCTCCTAAAGACTCCACTTCCCAATGCTATGAATATATACATTTGAAGACTAAGTTCTCAGTATGAATTTTCCAAAGATGTATTCAAACCATTTGTTCA